>VZQC01006523.1:499295-602725 GCA_009823505.1 Rhizomys pruinosus
TTTCACTCTGAGGTCTTTGATCCATCTGGAATTGACTTTTGTACAGGGTGAGAGGTAGGGGTTTTATTTCATTCTTCTACAGGTGGTGATCCAGTTTTGCCAATACCACTTGTTGAAGATGCTATCTTTCCTCCAATGTGTCTTCTTGGCCTCCTTGTCAAATATGAGGTGGCTGAAATTGTATGTGCTCAGGTTTGGATCTTCAGTTTTATTCTATTGGTCAACTGGTCTGTTTTTGTGCCAGTACCAAGCTGTTTTTATGACTATAGCCTTGTAGTATAGTTTGATGTCTGGTAGAGCGATCCCCCCTGTATTGCTCTTTTTGCCCAGAGTTGCTTTGGCTATTTGGGGTCTTTTGTTTTCCAAATGAAATTGAGAATTTTTTTTCCAAACCTGTGAAGAAGCTCTTGGAGATTTTTATTGGGATTGCATTTAAGCTGTATACGAGTTTAGGTAGAATGGACATTTTTACTATGTTTATTTTCCCAATCCATGAGCATGGGAGGTTTGTCCATCTTCTGATGTCTTCTTCAATTTCCTTCAGACGTTTACAATTTTTGTTGTAGAGATCCTTGGTGTCTTTCGTTAAGTTTGTTCCTAGGTATTTTATTGTTTTTGAGGCTATTGTGAGTGGGAAGGTCTCCTTGTATTCCTTCTTCAGTTGTCTACTGTTGGTGTAGAGAAAGGTTACTGATTTTTCTAGATTTATTTTGTATCCTGCCACTTTGCTGAAGTTCTCAATCATTTCTAGGAGTTTCCAGGTGGAGTTCTTAGCATCCTTATGTAGCCAATCACATCATCAGCAAAAAGGGATAGCTTGACTTCCTCTTTTCCGATTAGAACTCCTTTAATTTCCTTTTCTTGCCTTATTGCCCTAGCAAGGGTTTCAAGCACTATATTGAAAAGGAGTGGTGACAGGGGGCAGCCTTGCTGAGTTCCTACACTTAAGGGGAATGCTTCTGTCCCTTCCCCATTTAGGATGATATTGGCTGTGGGTTTCCTGTATATGGCCTTGATTACATTAAGGAATGATCCCTCCAATCCAATTCCCTCTAGGACTTTAAACATGAAGGGATGCTGGATTTTGTCAAAGGCTTTCTCCATGTCAATTGTGATGATGGTGTGGTTTTTGTCTTTCAGTCCATTTATATGCTTGATGATATTTATTGATTTTTGTATGTTGAACCATCCTTGCATCTCTGGTATGAATCCGACTTGGTCATGGTGGATGATCTTCTTGATGTGGGTCTGTATGCGATTTGCCAGTATCCTGTTTAGAGTTTTGGCATCTGTGTTTATTAGGGAGATGGGTGTATAGTTCTCCTTTTTGGTTGCATCTTTGCCTGGTTTTGGTATTAGAGTGATGCTGGTTTCATAGAAGGAGTCTGGGAGAACTCCTCCGATTGTATCCTTCTAAACAACTTGAGTATTAATGATTGTAAGTCTTTTTGAAATATTTTATAGAATTCTGCTGTGAAACCATCTGGGCCTGGGCATTTTTTTGGTTGGGAGGCTGCTTATTACATCTTCAGTTTCTTCATATATTATTGGTCTATTTAAGCTGTCAATCTCTTCTTGGTTGAGCTTTGGTGTTTCCCAGGATTTCAGATATTCATCCATTTCTTCTAGGTTTTCAAAACTTAGTAGAGTATAGGTTTTTAAAGTAATCCGGAATGATTGTCTGGATCTTTTCATTGTCTTTTGTGATATTTCCCCTTTCATCACAGATTCTATTGATTTGGAATTGTTCCTTCTTTCTTTTGGTTAACTGGGCTAGAGGTCTGTCTATCTTGTTTATTCTCTCAACCAGCTTTTGGATTCATTGATGTTTTGTATGGTTTTCTCTGCTTCTATTTCATTGATCTCTGCTCTGATTTTTGTTATTTTTTCTTGTCTGCTTCGTTTAGGGTTCCACTTCCCTCTTAGGACTGCTTTTAAAGTGTCCCATAGGTTTTACTGCGTTGTATTATCATTGTCATTCAGTTCCAGGAATGTTTTTATTTCTTTATTTCTTCCTTGACCCATTCATTATTCAGGAGAGTGTTGTTTAGTCTCCATGTGTTCTTTTGGATTGTAGGGTTTATCCTAGTGTTGATGTTGAGTTTTATTGCACTGTGGTCTGATAGAATGCATGAGATTATTTCAATATTTTTGTATTTGTTGAGTTTTTCCCTGTGTCCCAGTATATGGTCTTATTTGGAGAATGTCCCGTGGGGTGCTGAGTAGAAAGTGTATTCTCTGTTGTTTGGGTGGAATATTAGGTAGATGGTTGTGTGATCCATTTGGTGTATTGTATCAATCAGTTCAGATATCTCTCTGTTTATCCTTTGTCTTGTTGACCTGTCTAGTGGACTTAGTGGGGTATTGAAGTCCCCTACTATTAGTGTGCTGGGGTTAATCTGAGCCTTGAGATCCTGAAGAATTGTCTTTACAAAATTTGGTGCGCAGGCGTTTGGTGCATATATATTCATGATTGTGAGATCTTCATTGTCAATTGTTCCTTTAATGAAGCTGTAATGGCCCCTTTTGCCTCTTTTGATTTCTTTTGCTTTGAAGTCTATTTTGTCTGATATTAGAATAGCAACACCTGCTTTCTTTTTGGTACCATTTGCTTGGAATGTTTTCTTCCATCCATTCCCCTTAAGTTGGTGCCTGTCTTTGAAATTGAGATGGGTTTCTTGTAGACAGCATATAGATGGATTTTGTTTCCTAATCCATTCTCCCAGTATATGCCTTTTTATTGGGGAGTTCAGTCCATTAATATTTAAGGTTATAATTGAAGGATGGATGTTGTTTCATTTCACCTTATTATCCATTTCGACTTTTAGTCTCTGATTCTACTCCTACATTTACATTTTTATTAGTTTCTTTTCCTAGGTGCTTGAGGTTAGTTGCTCCTCTCTTCTGCCCTTTGAATTGCTTCAAGTATTTTCTGGAGAGTTGGTTTTCCGGACATGTATTCTATCATCTTGCTTATGTCTTGGAAGTTTTTTCTCTCTCCTTCAACTGTAATCGACATTTTTGCTGGGTAAAGTATTCTGGGTTGGCATCCATATTCTTTTAACACTGGGAATTCTTTGGTCCATGTTCTTCTTTCTTTCATGGTTTGTGCCAAGAAGTCAGTTGTAATTCTGATGGGTTTCCCTTTGTATGTGACTTGTTTTTCTTTTGTGGCCTTCAGAATTTTATCTTCGTTTTGGGCATCTAGCATTTTGACTATGATATGGCGTGGGGAGTTTCTTTTCTGATCTTGTCTATTTGGAGTCCTATGTGCTTCTTGTATTTGAATGGGTTTGTCTAGTTTTAGTTTGGTGAAGTTTTCTCATTGATTATTCTGTTGAAGATCTGATCTATACAATTCTCTTGAGATTCTTCTCCTTCCTCTATTCCTATGATGTGGAGGTTTGATCTTTTCATAGTGTCCCATATTTCCTGGTTGTTCCAGTTTTGTGTATTTTTAAATTTTTCATAATCTTTATTTGAGTTTTTTAGTTGCTCTGTGTTATCTTTCAGATCTGATACTCTTTGTTCTGCTTCCTCCATTCTATTTCTGTGGCTTTTTCTTTTCCTTTCTTCCTGGTTGGATGAGTGTTCTATTTCCTTTTTCATTTCATCCTGTGATTTCTTTAATATATCCATTTCCTTTTCGAGTTTCTCATTCTCTTCTTGGTACTCCTTACTTCGTTGGTTGGCTTTCTTTTTCAGTGTTTCTACTTCCTTAAGATGTTTGTTTTTTTCTCTCTCTAGTACTTTCTGGAGTTTGTCAATCTCTCTCTTTACTTCTCTGAATTCTTCTTTATGTTCTTTAATTTCTCTGCAAAGCTCTGCAATTATTCCTCTAAGGTCTGTTTCTGGGGTCACCTCCAAGGTGATCTGATTGTAGCTATCTCCTACCGGGTTGGTAGAGCTTGGTGCGGAATTATCCTGCACCTTTCCCATGTTGTCCCTTCGTCGTGTCCCTGGCATGTGGGTTTCCCTTTTGTGATTCAAATCTCAAATGCCTTTTCAGTGTGTTGAAGGCTGAAAGCTTGTTTTATTTTGCTTACCTCCTTCTGATGCTTTTTTTCCCCTTTCTTTCTTCCCTCCTCCTTGTTTATGGAGTGTTGACTTGTCTAGGTTTCAGGCTTTCACTTTTGTTTATATATTGGATATTGGAATTCTCTTCCTTTCCTGTTCTGAAGGTTCTCTTAATCCACTGGATACTCTCTCCTCAATTCCAGTTGTTGGCGGGGGGGATATTCCTGACTTAGCCCACCCGGTACCTGCCTGGAGCAGTGGCAGGCTGCTCTGCACCCTGACACAGGACTCCACTAGGCCCCTGAGCCAGGCCCCCAAACCCAGGACCACTTCCCACTTCCGTGTACTAGGGGGGCAGGGCCACCCAGCCGGGCAGCCACCCTCTGCTGGGGCTTTTGGGTCCAATCTAGATCCACCAGCCACTGGCCCCTCTGCCACAACTCAGCAAATCAATTGTCCAGCACCCTGTGGTCAATGCCCCAAATTTTTACCTGCCTGGAGCAGTGGCAGGCTGCTTCTGCACCCTGACACAGGACTCCACTAGGCCCCTGAGCCAGACCCCCAAACCCATGACCACTTCCCCAATTCTACCAAATTTTTAAGGAATATCTAACAACGATATTTCTCAAACTTCCACAAAATAGGACAGGATGAAAGAAGCACAAACTCATTACAAGAAGCCAGTATTAGCCAAGACCCAGACTACATAAATACATTGAAAAAACCCCTCACAGACCAAATCCTTCACAGAACATTAATGTAAAAATTGACAACAACAACAAAACTTGTCAACCAGGGAAGAATAGGTTAAAAAGACAATACAACAGGACCAAATCAATTTCATTCCATGGATGTATGTTTTGCTTAGTATACACAAATCTGAAAATGCAACACAATGTATACATAAAGAAGAGGACAAAATTATAGAAAATGCATTTGTACTGGGCATGGTGGCATACGCCTTTATTTCCAGCAATCAAGAGGCACAAGAAGGCAGATCTCTGTGAAATTGAGGCCAGTCATTTCTAAATAGCGATTTCCAAGCCAGCTGGGGCAAAAGGGGGATCTTGCCTCAAGAAAAGGAAAGGCATTTGATATAATTTATGATGCCTTCATTATAAAGCTCCTGAACAAGTTAGCAATGGATGGAAGATACCTTAAAATAATAAATATCAACTGTTTAAACCAATAGCCAACGGATTACTGAATGGGAAAAAAGTGGGAACAAGCAAATGAGGGGCTGGAGTGATGGCTCACCTCTGAGGAGCACTGGCTGCTCTTCCAGAGAACCCAGGTTCAGTTCCCAGTACCCAAATAGTGGCTAACAACCTTCTGTAACTCCAGTTCCAGGGGATCAGACTTCTCTTCTGACCTCTGCAGATACTGCATGGCACATTTGCACTTACATACAAGTCGACAATACATTCATAGAAATAAAATAAAAATAATAAGTGAAATATGAATTTTAAAAGTGAATGAGATCCACATTACCACCTTCCAGAGTCATGGTCAATAGAAAGTGAAGACTTAGCTCCAGCAGTAAGACAAGACAAAAATAGAAAGGGCAGATATAGGAAAGTGAACTCAATAATCCCTATGAGCAGATGCTATGACTCTAAACTTGAAAACCATTTAGACTACACCAGAAAGTACTGAGCTGTGATGCACACTTTCAGGAGAGCTGCTGGGTACATCATCCACATACAGCACAGACACAGTGACACGGCAACATGACAGAGACACAAAACCAGAGGATGAGCAATGGTAGACAGTATTGGAACAGAAATAAAACCAAAGAGTCACAGATGTGAGAGTGTGTGTGTGTGTGTGTGTGTGTGTGTGTGTGTGTGTGTAGCATTAAAATGGCAGTGACAATAAGGTAAGGTAAGGAGGGGGAGGATATCTAAATACTATCAAATAACAATGTGTGAAAATGGGATTCCTGGGTCTCGAATCTACCTGGCTTGTTGAAAATGTTGAAATTTGGGGACTACAGAGTGAGGAGGAGGTGAAGAGAAGGATGATGGAGCTCCTGCCATCCAACCCATTGGTGAATCAAAGGTTTATAAGACATAGATGGAGGCTGCTACAACTGAAAGATCAAGGAAAGCACACAAAATTGACACTCATTTGAAAGCATAATGAAGGGTATTAGCACAGTGAAGGGGAAGGGATTTTAAGTGCATTGTCGAAATTCAGTTTTTATTGAAATCATACCAAGTATGTCATATTTCCTTGCAAGTACCACATTATAAACTGCATTCATCATGAGTGAGCTGAATTCCTTTCTCTATTTGAGGAAAATTTGTTTCTCTACAACCCCGAGAAGAAAATCTTTGTCTTAGTGGGCATTTTGTCCCAACTACCTGAAAGATGAGACAGGAGGATGCCATGATTAAGAACCATCATGAGCAACATGCTGAAATTCTGTTTCAATGTAACCACCATCATCATTATGACCATCACCATCATCATTACCATCACCTGAGACAACACTCTGAATAACATGGGAATATTTGAAGAAATCTTCCATTAAAAATATCGAATTTGGGGGCCTGGAGAGCTAGCTCCATATATGAGATCCCTGGCTGCTCAAAGAAACCAGATTCAGCTTTTAGCACATGGTGACTAATAACTCTCAATAAGTATAGGACCAGGGGAAAGAGTATGCAGTTCTGAACTCATCAGGCATTGCATGTCAGTAGTATAAGTACAAACATACAGGCACAATACATGTAATCTAAACTAAAAATAAATAAGAATTTTTAATTTGTCTAACATGGTAGTTCCTAATATAGTAAGTTTCAAGGGAAAAGAATAGTGATATAGTGTATATTTTGTTGAAGATCCAGTAGAAGGATTTCAGTCATAATATTGGGCATAGAGATAGCCAGGCATGGTGGCACATGCTTTTAATCTCAGCACTGGTGAGGCAGAGGATGGTAGATCTCTGTGAGTTCAGGGCCAGCCTAGTTTACATAGTGAGTTCTGGGCCAGCTGGAGCTACAGAGAGACCCTGTCTCAAAAAGGCCCCCTAAATTGGCATAGAGATAAGTCCCGAGACTACTGGCCACAGTCACGTTGGGCCCGGAACATGGACAAGTGAGAGTAAGAGAATGACAAGGCAAACAATTTTGTTTGAAAACTCAGATCAGTTAGGGACAAGAGAAAAGATTAAGGAAATAGAAAGAAGGAAATCATAATTGAATGACATGTTAAAGAATAAAACAAACAATGGGATGCCAGAAGGATGTGTTCAGAATTAAGATGAGTGTCATTTGCTATGTGATGACTTATGAAGTTGTTCTTCCTGTCATTCCGCAGGAAAACATGTTGCCAAGATCAATCTGTTTTCTACAGAAAGTCCACGTGAGTTCTCCTTCACGAGTGCTTACAGCTCCTTGTCTATGGCTGAGTCTTCAACATCAAGAGAGGGACTTAGAGAATAAATGAGACACTGCACATAAGGGAGCTCTAATGTCCCCAAACATGGATCTTCCCAGTCACCCAGTTATCCAGAGACCAGTAGAATGATTTCATTCATATAACAGACCCCATAGCAGTTACAAATGCCCTTGCTGAAGAGATTGCATTACTGCCACTTTCATAGTTTATGTGCACATTCAATGGTGAACATTGTCTGGGAAAATAAATAATGCAGGTTTAAAGAGAAATGTGATTGCTTTTAAAATGTATACGTGGAGAAGTGTGGGACCCCAAAGCTCAGAGCTTCTGTTGGTTGCTTCTACTATATTCTTCCCCCCAGGCTTCCAACTGGAGTTCTGAACTGCAGTACTCTACCATCCTTCATTCTGTGGGAATATATAATTGTTGATCACCTGCAGCAACAACTACATTGCAATGACAAATTGTTCACTGATCCAGTTGACAGAGCCTGTATCTTTGGAAAGACAGGAAGTCCACACAGGAGTGATGGATAACGTGTTATGAGGCATGTAGAAGACCTCAGATCCTCACACATGAGTAGTTGTGACTATTGGAAATGTCATACAACACGACACTAAGTTACATCTGTGTCTTAATATTTTTATTGAGTTTTTGAGCATTGGGTATAATAGTTCTTAGTAACTATTTAGACTCCTCCCACATTTGTATTTTATAAGTGATCGACATTTTTCTATATAAGATAAAACAATTCCTGACCTCCACAACCCTTGAAATCACTGTTTTGAATACATAATAAAAATTATACAAACTAGCCATATTTCTGTATAAGATAAAATATTTCAGCTGCACAAGAAATCACATATTTTGATAGATGTTCACTGGGTTTTATTTTAGTGCACATTTTCAAAGATTTTTTTTTCTTTATTTTACAAATAAGTTCTATTCCCAAACTATTTTATATTCACAAAAAGATATAGCTCTCACCACATATCAAGTAAGCTTTTTTGGCAAATATGGAGACTATTACAAAATTCCACGTCTGATGAAGATGCAGTCAGTAGGCAAGTGTGTGGCGCCCATCCCAAGTTTAGATACAGCTACAATGCATCTCCACACACAAGGCTCAGGGAGCATCACAGAAGAGGATGCAGGTTATAAGGGTCAGAGGGACAATGCACCTGCAGCTGGATAAGAAATTCCACACAGGATGGGGAAAGTGTACCTGAGAAATTTCCAATATATGGTTTCTTAACAAGACCTGAGTAATTACCATACCAGATGACATGCCAATGTGGATGAATACATTTCCATAGGGTTCTACCTCTAGAGACAGAGGTATAGGATACCAATATATGCTAAGGGAGGGATAATTAGTTTTGCCAATTGGTTATCAAACAATTGCACAGCACACCTGTCTATCATAGCCAAAGGAGAAAGAAAATTCTTCTGTGATATAAGTAAGATGGAAGAATTGCCAGAGTTACAATGAATACTGGCAGCAATACAACAGACTGAAGAAAGGAATAGCTATATCCCATAGTCTACCAAAGAAAATGAATGAATCTGTTACTGTGGAAACACACACTAAGGCTAAGAACATAAATACAAACAAACATGACAGTAACTAAAACATATCTTTCCATAATAGCTTTAAACACAATGGCCTCAACTCTGCAATCAAATTACCCAAGCTGATTGAATGCATTAGAAAACCAAATCCATTGTTTTGTTCTCTATAGGAAAATCTTTTACCTTCAAGGATAGGCACAAACTTAGAGGGAAAGGATGGAGAAAACATTCCAAGGAAATGTCACCAAATCAGGCATTACTATTTTAACATCTGATGAAATAGACTTCAAAACTGAAATTAATTAGAAGAGATAAAGAAGTTCAGTTTAATCAAGGGAACAATCACTCAGTCAAGACATTACAATCGTGAACTTATATGCACCAAAATCTGTTGCACCCATAAACAGAGTACTACTCGAGTTCAAGTCTTAGATTAACCTCAATTCAGTAACAGTAAGATGACCCCACTTTCTTCAATAGACAGGTCATCTGGACAATATTCAACAGCAAAACACCAGAACTATAGGCTATCATACATCAAATAGACATAACAGCCATCTAGGTAATAATCCACACATACACCAAAGAATATGCATTCAACTCAGCAGCCTATGGAAGGGTATCTGGAGTGCAAAACAAACATCAAGAAATACAAATAGTTGAAGTTATTCTATGTGCCATCACAGATCACAATGCAATAAAACTTAAAGTTAACAGCAAAAGAAGCTCTAGAAACTACACAAATGCATGAAGATTAAACAACGTGGCGCACTGAATTATGTATGGGTTAAAAAAGAAATCAAGACAGAAACAAAAACATTTCTATAACTAAATGAAAATGAAAACACAGCACAGTACATCACCTGTGATGGAGGAAAAGCAGCCCCAAGGGGGACAAGGGCCACATAAGAAAAAGCACACATAAATGTCTGGATGATAGTACCCCAAAATCTGACAAAACAAGAACAAAACAAACTGAAACAGAGCAGATGGGAAGAAAAAAGTAAACATTAAAGCCAAAATCAATGAAAATGAAAAAAGAACAATACAAAGAATCAATGCATCAAAATTATAGTTCTTTGAAAAGATAAACAAAGTAGACTTACCCTCAGCTCACCTTATCAAAAGAGAAAGCAAACCCGGTTCAGCAAAATCACCCAATATTTTCAGACACAATAATGTTTCAATTTATATTAGGCATTTTCTGCACCTATGGAGATGGTGAGATAGATGGGTTCTTCATTATGCAGACAGGGTCATCATGTGTATAACTGTGCATGTGTTCAAGAATCCTTATAGCTTCCCTTGTGAATAAACATTTAACAACATGTTGAGTTTGGTTTGCAAATGTTTTGTGAAGGATCCTTGCAAATATGTTCATCAAGGATATTGCCATTTTCTTCTGTCCTTTTGCTTGATTTTGGTGTCACTGAAATGTTATCTTTTTTTTTTTGTCTTTTCAAGACAGGGTCTCCCTGTAGCCCCAGCTGTCCTGGAACTCACTCTGTATACCAGGCTGGCCTTGAACTCACAAAGATCCACCTGCCTCTGCCTCCCAAGTGCTAGGATTAAAGGCATGTGCCACCACACCTGGCCAGAAATTCCCTACAATGGAGATTTGTATTCACTTAATATTAATAATAGTAGTCCTACAACAAAAGTCCAGCAGAATTCCATAATGTAATCCTCTAGCCCTGGGGCTCCCTTGATGAGGGAAATTTTGTGATAATTAATATCATTATATATTATTTGTATATTCTGTTTAAATAATTTTATAAGATTCAGGCTTGGTAGGAACATATGGCTGGGGAGAGGTTTAAGTCTTCCAGGTTATCAAACTGGTTGATATGAATTTAATCATGTGTCCTATTCATCCACTGGATTTCATTTCTGTGCTATCAGTCATGATGGCTCCCTTTTCATTTCTTATTTTATTTCAAAATTTTCATTGTTTTCCTTGATTACACTAGCTATGTGTTTTTTTACTGCTGTTCATATTCTTAGGAAACCAATACATTTTTTATTTTTTATTCAGGTTTTGCATATTTCATACAAGATTTCTTAATCAAATTTAAACCCACTCCCCCCCTCCATGCCCCCAACCTCACCAGAGCTCATGCATTCTACCATATGTGACTTTCATCTTTTTCTGAGTCTTTTTAGAATATTTGGGTGCAGAATTCTACTGTTTTTTTTAAAAAAAATGTTTTGTTTCAGTCAGTTCTTTGACGCAGGCTTTTTTATGTTGTTATTGTTGTTGTTATTTCCTCCAAATTGTATCAGTCCAAAATATGCCTACATACATGGTACACATATATCAAAATTATGACATCTGAAAATAAACCATAGGTCAATTCCAAAACATGTTTAGGGATTCACATTTTGACAGTAGAGTTGCATTCAATTAAGGAAAAATTTTACCTTACATTCCTACATTACATAGCCAGTTGATGAGTAACATCAGGTGTTATATTTACTAAAAAGAAAAAGAAAAAGAAAAAAAGAAAAAATTATTCAGTTTGCCTTATAAAGAGAGATTTGGCGTTAGGATCCACAAATGAGAGATGTAATATGTCGTTTGTCTTTCTGGGACTGTCTTACTTCACTTTAGCATAATGACTTCTAGTTCCATCCATTTACCTGCAAAGTTCATGATGTCATCTTTCTTTATTGCTGCGTAGAACGCCATTGTGTAGATGTACCACATTTTCTTTACCCACTTTTCAGTTGAGGGACAGACACATGGCTTACTTCCAGGTCTTTACTATTGTGAAGAGAGCTGCAATAAATATAGATGTGCATGAGTCTCTGTGAAAGGATGAGTCTTGTGGGTATATATCCAGGAGTGTGGTATGACTGGGTCAGGTGGTAGGCTCATTTTGAGTCTTTTATGAGTTCTTCACATTGCTTTCCATAGGGGTTAAATGAGTTTGCATTCCCACCAGCAGTGGATGAGTGTTCCCCTTTCCCCATAATCTCTCCAGCATTTGGTGTCTTTTGTTTTCTTGATCTTGGCTAGTCTTACTAGAGTGAGATGATACCTTAGTGTGGTATTAATTTGCATTTCCTTAATTATTAATGATGTTGAACACTTTTTAAGACATTTTTCAGCCATCTTTACCTCTTCATTTGTGAAATCTCTGTTCAACTTTTTACTCCATCTTTTGAGTGGGTCATTTGTCTTTTTCCTCAATTGTTTTCTGAATAGTTTATATACTGTTGATGTTAATTCTCTATCAGATATACCACTGGTGAAGGTTGGCTCCCACTCTGTGGGTTTTCTCTTCATTTCTTTGATTGTTTCTTTCCCTGTACAGAAGCTCTTGAGGTTAATAAGGTACCACCTGTCAACTGTTGACCTTATTTTTGTGCAGTTGCTGTCTGATTAGGAAGTATTTTCCTATGCATATGTCTTGTAATCTTTACCCATGAAGATTTTAAGTCCCTTGATGAAGAAGGAGACTGATGAAGATACCAGAAGATCAATGGATCTCACATACTCATGGATTGAAAGAATCAATACAGTAAAAATAAACATCCTGCCCAAAGTAATATACAGGTTCAACAAAATTGCAATTAAAATCCCCATGAACTTCCTCACAGACTTAAAAAAAATCCTAAAGTTGATATGGAAAAACAAAAGACCCTGAATAGCCAAAGCAACCCTAAGCAAAAAGAGAAATGCAGGGGCCAGGGGATGGTTATACCAGAGTTCAAACTATTTTATAGGACTAGTCATAAAAACAGCCTGGTACTGGTGCAAAAAGCCCCATAGATCAATGGAACAAAATTGAAGATCCAAACCTCGAAGATGCAATTTCAGCCACCTCATATTTGACAAAGGGGCCAAGAAGACTCAAAGGAGGAAAGACAGAATCTTCAGTTAATGGTGTTGGTGAAACTGGATCACCACTTGTAGAAGAATAAAATTAAATCCCTTCCTCTCACCCTGTACAAAAACCAACTCCAAATGGATCAGAGGCCTCAATGTGAAAACCAAACCTGTGAAAATGATAGAAGAAAACAATTATGTGTATTTCTATGATTTATGCTCTTTATCTTCCCTGATCTAGTATATCCTTAACTTAACTGGAATATATGTATTTTAACGTTTAAAGTTAATTGAGTTTGTTTCTTTTAGATCTATCAGATCATCTTACATAGGTATAAACTGTGATTTGACTGAGTGTTGGTCAGGGTCCAAAGGCAACGCCTCCTTTGCAGGAGCCAGTACAGGAGGTTCTGTGAGTCAGCACTTGTCATCCTGTCGGAAGCACCTGCGTTCCTTAACTAAGACACAGAGAATTCAGGTGAAGTAATTTAAAGGTCAAAAGTAAACTGAGATGGCACTAATTGCTTCCAGGAGAATAGAAAATGTCATCAGAAGGAACAACAATGTTCCAAGTACTTTTGGATTCTGGTCTAACAGGAAGAAGGGAGATGTGAGATTCTGATCTCACTGACTCAGAAGGAGGGCCCCAAATCAGACATTGTGAGCTGTCACATGCTTGAGGGGCAGGACCACTCAGTCTCCCTGGTACAAATACTCCTGGGATCCAGGGGCTCTGCAGGCTTCCCTGGTGGAATCCACTCACTCATCTTTCACTGTTGCTGAAAGCTACAAGCACACAGAGCACCATGAGGCTGTTCCCGTGTCTCATCCTGCTCACTCTGGCTCTTTGCTGCTATGAAGGTGAGTATCATTTCTGACTGGTCTAGCATTGGATCTCAAGTTTGCTCCCATCACTGAATAGTAGGTAAACCCAATAGAGGTAGGGTCAGTGACAGAGAAAGACTAATATTCTAAAATATCTCTTGAGATCATAAGGATGAAAAAATTGACCAAATTTTTAATAATGGGAGGGAGAGATCCTCAGTGATTAAGAGCACTGGCTGCTCTTTCAGAGGTCCTGGGTTAGATTCCCAGCACCCACATTTGCTAAAAACAATCACCTGTAACTCTACTACCAGGGGATCAGATGCTCTCTTCTGCCTCTACAGGCATTGCGCGCAACATGGGTGAAGCTACACACGTGCATGCCATTCACTCATACACATAAAAGTAAAATAACAAATAATAGAAACAATTTAATAATAAGTACATCACAGGTAAATTTCAGAAATTATCTTTTTATATTGAAACGACTTGGGGGGTTAATTTTGTTTGGTATTTGCTCTGGGGAGGTGAGTTGAGGGCTCTTAGAGGTACTGTTCTCTGAACTCTGAATAATAGCCCTAAAAGAGTTCAAATAGCATCTGCGAATAAGGAGCTTTGAGTGTGATGTTATCACTTTTGTAGAATCCTGCTCGTATTTGTGATGGAAATGGAGAAATTATTATCACTTAGTATTTTCTCTTTTTCCAAAATTAACTGTATTCTTGTCAACATTACTATGGATGCAACAAAATATTTGTAGAGTATTTGTACAGTATTCCATGCCTTCAAAATGAACCAAGTTGCACTGCTACCTGTGCTTCTTGCCTCTGCATCTTCTCATGTCCACCTAGCTACCCTTCATCCATAGTCTATACTGTTCTCTAATCCTGTGATGTTATCTTGAGGCTCACCTAAGACCTTTTCTGGTACCTTCTGAGTATAGTGATTGCCACCTCCCTGGAACATCTGGCCTGGTGACATGTCCCTGTAATCCAAGCTACTTGTGCATCTAAGCAGCAGAAACATGAGAGTCTGAGATATCCCTTTTCAACACAGAGAGGCTTGAAGTTAGAAAAAGACATTGAAGGGAAGGAGGAACTAAGATGAGAAAAGTAGGTTCATTCAGTTCTGTCTAAATATCCAGTAAGGGCCAGAAGAGGAATCTGTTCCCTCCTGTCAGTCTATAAAAATCAAATCTCAGCCTCACTATAGAACATAGAAGCCTCTCTCAGTTTCCTGGATAAGCTATGGGAAGTGTTAAGCTTATCATCCTGTGTGTTTTTACCTTTTCAACTTGAGCTGTGTCTGATAACATGACCTAACCAGCTTAATTTCAAAAGATCACGTTTCTCCTTGGCTTTTCTGAAGATTGAATCTAACTTTGATACTCTCTTTATAGTCTGACTCTATTATTCACATCATAATTGGATGAGAACAAAAGTATTGTTTTCCAATGTCCAAGATTCATAGGATATCACTAAAGACAGAATCAAAAGTCTGAGTTTCAATTTGAGAAAAGGGAATGTTAACAAGCCTGAATATTCGAACATTATGGATGTGACAAGATACCGAATCATAAAGAACAAATAGGAAATCCCACTTTTTCCTTCCTGTATTACCGTGAAGAAGTCACAACCTGATGGGTCTCACACTGACATGGGCATAGTCATGGGAGTGATATCTGGGGTCTCCTGCCCAGTATTTAGTCTCAAGGCAGGAACTTGGGCCAAAAGTACAAACTGAGAATTTTACTTCATGAAATTATTTTTTCTTACTCAACTAGCTAATGCTGGGGCAGTCTGTCCAGCACTTCAACATACAGAATACGTCTTCCTTGTGGGCACTGTGGATGCCCTGAAGAACGATCTTCAGACATATAATGCACCTCCAGAGGCTGTTGCGGCAAAGGTGCAAGTGAAGGAGTGTTTAGATCAGAACGTGTCCTATGCGTCCAGAATATTATTATCAGGAGCATTAGTAAGTTCTCTATTGTTTATGCAGCCTACATACCGAGAATGATGTTGGTCTGACCCTGTGCAGAGCCCAGCAATGTGGGGAGGAACTTAGCTTACTGGTCACCAATGGTAATTTTGGGGACACAAGCAGGATGCTACCACCAAAACTGTTGATTTCAACTCAGATCCACACAACATCTGGGACAAGTCCCCCCTTCTCAGAGTTTCACCCTGGATGCCACATTCCCATGTTGTCCTGACAAGAACAAATGGGGCCCTAATTAGGGAAGTATCAGGGCCTCACCCTTCTGTTTCTGTGCTCAGAAATATGCTAAAGTTGCCATCGACCTATTGAGCAGATCATAGACTCCTTTGAATACTGTCATGTTGGCGAATGAAATTTTCTCAAATAAGGAAGGAGGCTGGATCCAGCCTGTCTAAGAACATAGTAATGACAGCTCAGATTGTCTCCTTTCCTGGTTGGGCCAACTCCTGTAACTGTGTTTCTAACAGTCCTAACACAATTGTGAGCTGAGTCTCACACTGGTTATACCAATGCAAGGAAAGCAGAGCCCACACTTCTAAACGTTTAGAGGAAATTCCTCCTGGGAAGCTGTATGGCACTCAACCCACTTCTGAGTTCATAGAGTTAATTCACACTATTAAGTCAACTCATAGTGTATTTGCCTGAATTAGGAATTTCCATTAATGTGCATTTTGGGGGTAATTTTACCAGAATGATGCATTATTATCAAGAAAACTCTTTGTAATTATTTTCTGGATTTCTTTCCTTTTTGTGTCTTTTTGAGATAGGGTCTCCCTATAGCCCCAGCTGGCCCGGACCTCACTCCGTAGAGCAAGTGGGCCTTGAACTCTCAGAGATCCACCTGCCTCTACCTCCCAGGTGCCAGGATTAAAGGCATGTGCCACCAAGCCCAGCTTCTTTTCTTCATTTCTAAAGTGAACCTTTTACATCATTTCATGGATCGGCTGACACTTTCTCTCCAGGAGCTATATGACTGATTTCTTCTTTTATTTCTGTTCATTTTCAGTCAAAAATTGTGGCTGCCTGTGGACTTTCGGGTTAAGATGCAGTGCTTCCTGGCTTCTACTGAATTTCCTAGCTAGCCTGAGGACCCCTGCCTAATCATAAGGTTTCAACATCTTGCACTAATAAATTACGTCCCTTGCATATTGCCATTTGTCTATTATTATTCTGTCTCAAGGTCTTGCGTTGAATGGGTCTTAACAAGAAATTGGCTTTTCTCAATGGGAACAGCAAATTGCAGTGGCGATATCTTCAGACTAACTCAACCCTGAGGACCCAGCATCTCACATGCTGACGTGTAGTCAGGCCTCGCCCTGCTTTGCTTTGTATGTTTCCCCTATTCTGTAGCCATGAAGAACCCGATCTGAAATTAGGACATGGTTCTCTTCCACGACCACTCTGCTAACTGGTCTCATAGTTTTTCCTCCACGGCTTTCCAGTCACTGCCCAAGCCCTCCTACTCAATATTTCCCACTGACTGAACTGATAACTCTCTTATATGATGACAACATCTGTATTCTGAAAACAACATGCTGGTAGTATCCCGAGTTTCACTGAAGTAGAGCTATGAGTCTCTGCATTTAAATTAGTACTCATCAACTTTCCCATTGGGAATTGAAATATGCAAGCCTGTATCATAATCAAAAATACATATTCTTTTTCAATTAGTGACTTGTCCTTGTCTTGCTCTGACCATTTCTGTACATTTTCTTATCCAGGAAACCAACAGTATCTTCTTTTAAAGTCAGGGCACAGGAGAACTTGTGAGAGAAGGAAAAGGGAAAGCCCTTAGTGACTTCTGTTCTTGTGAACTGGTGGAAGAAATTAAAACAAAGCCTAAAATATCACATCTAGTGGAACAGCAAAGGAGATTGAATGTTTTAGTAGAAACGAATGTTAGGTCTGGAACCCATTGTTTTCACATGGAGTTGTAAACCTGCCACTGTTGACGAATTCAATGAAAGAAAATGAAAAGTATTCCAAGAAAATATTCTACAGTTAAGCTGTATTTTTTTTGGTCTTTTTGAGACAGGGTCTTCCTGTAGCCCCAGCTGTCCTGTAACTCTCTATGTAGACCAGGCTGGCCTTGAACTCAGAGAGATCCACCTGCTTCTGTCTCCTGAGTGCCGGGATAAGCTAAGTGATTTTTTTTTAATTTTATTTATTTTTAATGTGTATGAGTGTACTGTCTGCATGTAGGTTGGTGTGCCCATGTAGTGCAATGCCACGGAGGTCAGAAGAGGGTGTCACATTCCCCTGGAACTGGAGTTAGAGATGGTTCTCAGCCGCCATGTGGGTGCTGGGGATCGAACCCGGGTCCTCTGCAAGAGCAGTCGGTCCTCTTAATCTCTAGGCCATCTCTCCAGCCCCACTAAGTGATTTTTAAACATCCATAGAAACCTACTCCTTCTCTGTGACTAAAGTATTTGGATGAATTGAAGAAAATAAATATCGGGGGAAAAGTGTTTTTTTTTTTTTCCACTAAGGAACACTAAGTCGTATCAAACCACATCACGTAAAAATTAAAACTACCAAAGAGACTTTCAGGTAAAATGGTGGACTAGAATCTTCTTCTCTGAAATCCTATGAAGAAGAGTCGGAAGAAGAGAAAAAGGAGATTCTCAGTCTTGGTGGGGGTCTGCCTGGGATCCCAGAACATAGAACATAGAGGCTAGCAAGTCTCTTTGAGTAGGAAGCCATCCACATCTAGAAACCCATCTTAGTGAGGCCTTTTTCAGAGAGAGAGAGAGAGAGAGAGAGAGAGAGAGAGAGAGAGAGAATTACAAAAGGGGAAAGAGAAGAAGTGTCAGAATTTCACGATGGCAGTGATCAGATATTTGAAAACCTAGAGAAAAGGACAGGAACTCAGAAAATGGAAAGCAGCATATTACTCCAGCTGCACAGCTGCCTCTCTAGAGCCAGGATCCAAAATATGCCTTCAAAAACAAAATGTGTCACAGGCTTTAGGCAGCTACAGATAGGGCAGGGTATCTTAATATGATCAAAATGTATGAAATTTGCAAAACTTCAATAAAAAGGACAAAATAACAGAAGGGTGCCACTTAAATCTAAATATAGATAATAATAATTACCATCATCATCATCATCATCATCATCTAGAATCCAGTGATGAAAGTGATTTGGTAGTTCACACTCAGGACAAGTCCACAGCCCTCACTAGCTTCAAAACCAGTAGCAGGATTTTGTGACCCGGTGAATCCTGTAGTGGACAGGTCAGCACTGGGGAGCAATCCCATTCTGCAACTCAGTATGACTCAGAGTGCATTTGTTACATGTCAACTTTAAGGAATACTGACAGTTTGAAACATGCTACCCTGGTGTCCTGAAATGATGAAAAAGAGACTGAATTTAATCTTCCACAGCCTTAGGGTGAGAGACAGAGGTGGGAGAAAGTGCCAAGGTGTGAACTTGGGACTGTAGGGTTTCATTCAGAGAATGAAGGCCTTATAGGAGAAATGTAATCCTGCCTTCAGTTTTGTAATTCGATCTCATCACCTGAGAGTCAACTTTCCATGAAACTCCTGGGCCTTGGTTTAGCATTGTGTCCAGATATGGCACTACCTAGCTGCCATCCACTGCTCTAGAGACAAAAGTCTGATGTTGTAATGGCCTCCTTGACACTCACTGCAGTGTTCCTCCAGTAGGGTGATGATACCCAGGAGACATTGGAGGTCGGGACACAGATCCTCCACCTTACTCAGTACTATGGTTGCTTCTCAAAATCCCCAAACAACTGACACACACACACACACACACACACACACACACACACACACACACGCCAGCAAGCCAGCAAGCTTGACACCCAACCAGGGGAACATGAGTTGAGCAGTATCAAGAGTCAGAGACTTCGCCGAGCCTGCACACTCACGCACTGCCAAGTTCACTGCTGCTCACAGATTCCCCTGGGAAAAAACCAAAAGTAAGAAATGTGCAAGAGAGCTGGAAAACATTTTCCAGTGTATGCTCAACATCGGCACAATCTCTATAGATAAAATACCACAAGTTCAAAGCATTATCTCCATGCACAAAAAAGGAAAGAATGATAAACACTGGAAATAACTAGAGGGAGAGAATGACAAACTCTGAAAAGAACTAGATGAAGGGAAACGCAAACTCCAAAAATAACTAGAGGAAGAGAAACACAGACTCCAAAAGAACTGGAGGAAGAGAAACACAATGTCTGAAAAGAACTAGAGGGAGTGAAAGGCAAACTCTGGAAGGAACTGGAAACACTGAAAAGATCCCAGGCTGAAATGAAAAAAAGATACCAGCAAAGCAAGGAGCTACAAGTAGAGAATGACAAGCTCCAAAAGGAAATGGAAATACTAAAGAAATCACAGGAAGAAATGAAAAAAGAAATAGAACATTCATCCAATCAACAGGAAAGGATGGGAGAAAGCCTCAGAAGCAGAATGGATAAAACAGAAATAGAATATCAGACCTGCGGGACAACACGGAACATCTAAAATGCTTAAGCGAAAATTATGAAAAATTTTTAAAAATGCAGAGTGTAATAACCAGGAAATGTGGGATACTATGAAAAGACAAAATCTCCACATCATAGGGATAGAGGGAGGAGATGAACCCCCCAACAAAAACCCAACAGTATTGATCAGATCTTTGAAATTATAAAAGAAAATTTTCCCAAACTGAAAAAAGACGAACCTATACAAATATAAGAATCACATAGAACACCTAATAGACAAGACCAGAAAAGAAATTCCCCACACCATATCATAGTTAAAAAGCTAGATGCTCAAAACAAAAACAAAATACTGAAAGCCACAAGAAAAAAGACAATAAGTTACATATCAGGGGAAACCCATCAGAATTACAGCTGACTTCTCAGTGCAAACTATGAAAACCAGAAGAACGTGGACCAAAATATTCCCAGTACTAAATGACTTAAATGCCAACCCAGATTACTATACCCAGCAAAAATGTCAATCATAGTTGAAGGAGAAAGAAAAATCTTTCATACACAAACAAGATGAAAGAATACATGTCAAAAAACACAACAATTCAGAAAATACTCAAAGCAATCCAAAGAACAGAGGAAAGGAGCAACTATTCCCAACCAACTAAGAGAGAAACTATTAAAAACATAACAGTGTAAATACAAATATAGACCAAGAATGCATACCAAGAATAAGTTGAAAGTAAGCAACACACATATCTCAATAGTGACCTTGAATATCAATGAGTTAAATGCCCCAATCAAAAGCCATAGATTGGGAGAATGGATTAGGAAACAGAATACATCTATATGCTGCATACAAGAAATCCATCCCACCCTCAAGGATAGACACCAACTGAAAGTGAAAACATGGAAAAAGCATACTCCAAGCAAATGGTACCAAAATGGAAGCAGTAGTTGTTATTTTTTTATTATTTTTTATGTGTATATGTGTACTGTGTGCATGTAGGTTGGTGCACCTGTGTCGTGCAATGCCTTGGAGGTCAAAAGAGGGTGTTGGATCTCCCTGAAACTGGAGTTGAAGATGGTTCTTAGCCACCATGTGGGTGCTGGGAGTCGAACATAGGTCTTCTGCAAGAGCAGTTGGCACTCTTAACCACTGAGCCATCTCTCCAGCCCCAGGAATTGCTATTTTAATATCAGACAAATTAGACTTCAGAGTAAAGTCAATCAGAATAGAGAAAGAGGGCCACTACATTCTTATCAGAGGAACAATTAACGAGGAGGATATCACAATCCTAAATATTTATGCACCAAACTCAGGTGCACTGAACTATATAAATACAATTCTGTGGGTCCTCCAGACACAGATTGATTCCAACACACTAATAATGGGGGACTTCAATACCCCACTAAGCACCTTGTATAGATCAACTGAACAAAAAATAAACAGAGAAACATTTGGAACTGAACAGTACAATGAAACAAATGGAACTCACAGACATCTACTGAATATTTCACCCAAACACCAGCACCCCTTGGAACATTCTCCAAAATCGACCACATATTGGGACACAAAAGAAACCTCAACAAATATAAAAGGATTGAAATAATCTCGTGCATTCTATCAGACCACAGTGCAAAAAAGCTCAATATTAACACCAGAACAAGCCTGACTAACTATAAGAACACACGGAGACTAAACAACACAATCCTAAATAATGAATGGGTCAGGGAAGAAATAATGAACAAAATAAATGTATTCATGGAAATAAATGAAAAAGACAATACAACACACCAAAAACTGTGGGATACTTTAAATGAAGTCCTAAGAGGGAAATTTATAGTGCTAAATGCCCACATTAAAAAGACAGAAAGGGGAAAATAAATGATCTAACACTACAGCTAAAAAAAAAAATGAGAGACAATGTGTGCACAGAGCTTAGATCGGGGATTTCCCAAGACCACCTGAAGCACAGGTAGGAGCTGGGCACTTCAGCCAGGGAGATTGTTGGATAATCCTATCTCTGCCTTGTTGGATAATTGTCTCATTGGTTTGATTAAATCATTGTCTTGCGTGGCTGTGTGGGAGGAATCATCCTGTTAGCTGGTATAAAAGGTGGGCCTGTTGCCACTGTGACACTTGAGTGCACAGAACATAGATCTGGGATTTCCCAGGACCACCTGAAGCACAGAGTACCAGGGCACAGGCTAAATAGGCATATCCCCTACCCCCACCACCCCCTAATCCCGCCACCTGGAATTGCTGAGAGAGTGTACAAGTGGATTCTTTGGAGAACCTTCAGAACAGAAAGGGAAGAGTGAGTTAGACTTCCAATAGAACGCCTAAAACTTAGATAAGTCAACACTCCATAAGCAAGGAGAAAAACAAATCAATCAATCAAACAAACAAAAGCAAACAAAAACAATGAAAGTATCTGAAGGAGGCAAGCAAAGCAAGCCTTCAACACAGTGAAGAGGCATTTGGGATTCACATTGGCATGCAGGCAAAGAGAAACCCACATGCCAGGGAAACCACGAAGGCACAACATAGGAAAGGTGCAGGATAATTCCACACCAAGCTCTACCAACCCGGTGGGAGATTCCTACTGGGGATAGCTAGGACACAGATCTTAGAGGAACAATTTCGGACGTATTCAAAGAAATAAAAGAATATAAAGAACAAGTCAGAGAACTAAGGAAAGAGAATGAAACACTCAAGAAGGATCTAGAGACAGAGATTGAAAAACTCCAGAAAGAATGAGAGGGAGAAAATGACAAACTCTGGAAGGAAGTAGAAACACAGAAAAGATCCCATGTTGAAATAAAAAAGGAAAATGACCAGCGAAGCAAAGAGCTACAGAAAGAGATTGAAAAGTTCCAAAAGGAAGTGGAAACACTAAAGAAATCACAAGATGAAGTGAAAAAGGAAATCGAACTCTCATCCAATCAAGAGGAAAGGAATGGAAAAAGCCTCAGAAGTAGAATGGAGGAAGCAGAACAAAGACTATCAGACCTGGAAGATAACACAAAACAACTAAAAACCTCAAGTAAAGGCTATGAAAAATTTTAAAATACACAAAAGACGAACAACCAGGAACTGTGGGACACTATGAAAAGATCAAACCTCCACATCATAGGAATAGAGGAAGGAGAAGAAACCCAAGAGAATAATATTGAGCAGATCTCCAACAGAATAATAGATGAAAATTTCCCCAAACTAAAAATAGTCAAACCAATACAAATACACGAAGCATATAGAACTTCAAACAGACAAGATCAGAAAAAGAAACCCTCCACGCTATATCATAGTTTAAAATGCTAGATTCCCAAAACTAAGACAAAATTCTGAAAGCCATAAGAGAAAAACAACAAGTTACATTTAAGTGGAAACCCATAAGAATTACAACTGACTTCTCAGTGCAAACTATGAAAACAAGAAGTACGTGGAGCAAAGCACTCCCAGTGTTAAAGGACTATAGATGCCAACTCAGGTTACTATACAGCAAAAATGTTGATTATAGTTGAAGGAGAGAGAAAAATCTTCCATGACCTAAATAAGATGATAGAATACATGTCCAGAAAACCTATCCTTCAGAGAATACTTGAAGCAATTCAAAGGTCAGAAGAAAGGAGCAACTATTGCCAGGCACCTAGAAAGAGAAATTAATAAAAGTGTCACTGCAGAAGTAGAAACCTAGACCAAAAATGCAAATGGATAAAAAGGTGAAAGGAAGCAACACACATCTTTCAGTTATAACCTTAAATATTAATGGACTAAACTCCCCAATCAAAAGACATAGACTGGAGGATTGGATTAGGAAACAGAACCAATCTATATGCTGTCTATAAGAAACGCATCTTAACTTCAAGGATAGGCACCACCTTAAAGTGAAAGGATGGAAAAAAATTCCAAGCAAATGGTACCAAAAAGAAAGCAGGTGTTGTTATTTTAATATCAGACAAAATAGACTTCAAAATAAAAGAAATCAGAAGAGACAAAGAAGGCAATTACATTTTTATCAAAGGAACAATTGACCATGAATATTTCACAATCATGAATATATATGCTCCAACTTCTGGTGCACCAAACTTTACAAAGACAATTCTCCAGGATCTCAAGGCACAGATTAACCCCAGTACACACATAATAGGGGACTTCAATACCCCATTGAACACTTTGGACATGACAACTGGACAAAGAATAAACAGAGAGTCATCTGAACTGAATGATATGATACACCAAATGGAACTCACAGACATCTACTGAATATTCCACCCTAATACCAGAGAATACACTTTCTACTCAGCACCCCACAGAACATACTACAAAATTGATCACATACTGGGACACAGAAGAAGCCTCCACAAACACAAAACGATTGAAATAATTTTATGCATTTTATCAGACCGCTGTGCAATTAATCTCAGTATCAGTATCAGGATAAGCCCTAATATCTACAAGAACACAGGGAGATTAAACAAAACACTCTGAATAATGAATGGGTCAAGGAAGAAATAAAGAAAGAAATAAAAGCATTCTTGGAACTGAAGGAAAGTGATAATACATCACAACCAAACTTATGGGATACTTTAAAAGCATTCCTAAGAGGTAAGTTTATAGCCCTGGGTGCCTACATTAGCAAAACAGAAAGAACACAGGTGAACAATCTAACACTGCAGGTAAAAACACTTGAGAGACAACAACAAATGAACCCTAAATGCAGCAGACAGGAAGAAATACCAAATCAGAGCAGAAATTAATGAAATAGAAACAAAGAAAACAATACAAAAAAATCAATGAATCCTTTGAGACAATAAACAAGATAGATAGACCTCTAGCCCAGTTAACCAGAAGAAGGAACAATGCAAAATCAATAGAATCTGTAATGAAAGAGGAAATATTGCAACAGACAATGAAAAGATCCCTATGATCATATGGGGACCCTTCAAAAACCTATACTCTACTATGTTTGAAAACCTAGGAGAAATGGATGAAATCTGAAATCCTGGGAATGACCAAAGGTCAACCAAGAAGAGATCGACAGCTTAAACAGATTCAGATATATGAAGAAATGGAAGATGTAATAAGACACCTCCCAACTAAACAAAGCCTAGGCACAGAAGGTTTCACAGCAGAATTCTATAAAACATTTCGAAAAAGACCTACAACCATTATTATTCAAATTGTTCAGAAGGATACAACCAGATGGAATTCTCCCAAATTCCTTCTATGAAGCCAGCATCACTCTAATACCAAAGCCAGGCAAAGATACAACCAAAAAGGAGAACTACAGACCTATCTCATTAATGAACACAGAGGCAAAAATTCTCAAAAAAATACTTGCAAACCGCATATGTAGGAAAGAAATTTTGCCTGGCTTGAGGCAGGACCTGTAAGACTTGTCCCACAAAACCTCCAAGAGTTGTTTGATATCTCCGTGGGCATTCAGTTGTCTCTGTGAGTTTTCTATAGCACCAGAAGGACCGGGATATTTCAGTGTTTTCTTGTCTCATCTATCTCTGCAAAGTTCCAGAACTAGATGGCCCCTTCCCTTGAGGTACTGAGCAGAATGTTGCACCTCTAATTTACCGGTTGCACAAACAGGAGCTCTGCAGCTGTTGGTTCCCCCTGGTAGGAACCAAGGTGGTTCACCCTTTTCTTCCTCCTGCCCCTCCACTTCCTTTCCCAGAGCACAGTAACCTTTGGTATATAAGCACACTGCTGACATGATTAAAAGAGACAGAGTTTCATCCTGTGAGCTTTCTCTGAGTCTATGTCTGCCTTTCTTTGTCTTTCTATCCTGTCAGGTAACTTTCTCGTGGTCTCCTCCCCGTCCTTGCCAGAGATAAGCCTAGAGACTGTCTGCCTGCAAGCAGGAGACAGCTTTGAAGCTTGCAGTCCTATAGAACTGCCCACCCTTGTTCTAGAAGGGAAGAATATTATGTGGATTGCAGCCATGCGTGACTAAAAGAATTAAGAAGATTAGTAAACTCCAACATGCATACAGACCCACATCAAGAAGATCATCCATCATGACCAAGTTGGATTCATACCAGAGATGCAGGGATGGTTCAACATGTGCAAATCAATAAATATCATAAAACACATAAATGGACTGAAAGAAAAAAAGCAGACAATCATCTCAATTGATACAGAAAAAGCCTTTCACAAAATCCAGCATCCTTCATGCTTAAAGTCCTAGAGGGAATTGGGTTGGAGGGACGATTCCTCAATGTAATCAAAGCCATATAGAGGAAACACTCAGCCAATATCCTCTTAAATGGGGAAATGACAGAAGCATTCCCTTTAAAGGTAGGAACTCAACACGGCTGCCCCCATCATCACTCCTCCTCAATATAGTGCTTGAAACACTTGCTAGAGCAATAAGGCAAGAAAAGGAAATTAAAGGAGTACCAATTGGAAAAGAGGAAGTCAAGCTATCCCTTTTTGCTGATGATATGATTGTTTACTTAAGGGATGCTGAAAACTCCACCGGAAAACTCCTAGAAACGATTAAGGGCTTCATTAAAGTGGCAGGATACAAAATTAACCTAAAAAAGTCAGTAGCCTTTCTTTACACCAACAAGAAACTGAATAACGAATACAAGGAGACTTTCCCTCTCACAGTAGCTTCAAAAAGAATAAAATACCTAGGAAAAAAAAACTAACCAAAGACACCAAAGTTCTCTACAAAAAAGTTTTAAACCACTGAAGAAGGGAATTGAGGAAGACATCAGAAGTTGGAAAAACCTCCCATGCTCATGGATTAGTAAAATTAATATAGTAAAAAATGTCCATTTCACCCAAACTCTTGTACAGCTTCAATGCAATCCCAATGAAAATCACCAAGAGTTTCTTCACAGGCTTGGAAAAAGTGTCCTTAATTTCATTTGGAAAAACAAAAGACCCCGAATAGCCAATGCAACCCTGAGCGAAAAGAGCAATATGGGGGAAATCGCTATACCAGACATCAAACTATACTGCAGGACTATAGTCATAAAAACAGCTTGGTACTGGCACAAAAGCACACCAGTTGACCAATGGAATAAAACTGAATATCCAAACCTGAGCACATACCATTTCAGCCACCCCATATTTGACAAGGGGGCCAAGAAGACACAATGGAGGAAAGACAGTATCTTCAGTAAGTGGTATTGACAAAACTGGATCACCACCTGTAGAAGAATGAAATTAAACCCCTACCTCTAGTCCTGTACAAAAGTCAATTCCAGATGGATCAAAGACCTCAACATGAAACCCAAAACCCTGGAGGTGATAGAAGAAAAACTTGGCAGCAGACTACAAAACATAGGCATAGGAAAAGACTTCTAAATCAGACAGCAGCTGCACAAGAAATAAGATCGACAATTGACAAATGGGACCTCATTTAACTCAAAAGCTTTGGTTCATCAAAACTTATATTCTACTAAGTTTGAAAACCTAGAAGAAATGGATAAATATCTGAAATCCTGGGAATCACCAAAGCTCAACCAAGAGGAGATCGACAGCCTAAACAGACCCATAGTACAGGAAGAAATCGAAGATGTAATAAGTAGCCTCCCAACCAAAAAATGCTCAGGCCGGATGGTTTCATGGCAGAATTCTATAAAATATTTCGAAAAGACTTACAACCATTACTACTTAAGTTGTTTAGAAGGATACAAACGGAGGGACTTCTCCCAACTTCCTTCTATGAAGCCAGCATTACGCTACTACCAAAACCAGGGAAAGATACAACCAAAAAGGAGAACTATAGACCCATCTCCCTAATGAACACAGATGCCAAAATTCTAAACAGGATTCTGGCAAATCGCATACAGACTCACATCAAGAAAATCATCCACCATGACCAAGTTGGATTCATACCAGACATGCAGGGATGGTTCAACATACGAAAATCAATAAACATCATCAAACATATCAATGGACTGAAGGACAAAAACCACACCATCATCTCAATTGATGCGGAGAAAGCCTTTGACAAAATCCAGCATCCTTTCATGTTTAAAGTCCTGGAGGGAATTGGCCTAGAGGGATCATTCCTCAATGTAATCAAAGCCATATACAGGAAACCCACAGCCAATATCATCCTAAATGGGGAAATGACAGAAGCATTCCCCTTGAAGGTAGGAACTCGGCAAGGCTGCCCCCTGTCACCACTCCTCTTCAATATAGTGCTGGAAACCCTTGCAAGGGCAATAAGGCAAGAAAAGGAAATTAAAGGAGTTCTAATTGGAAAAGAGGAAATCAAGCTATCCCTTTTTGCTGATGATATGATTGTCTACCTAAGGGATGCTAAGAACTCCACCAGAAAACTCCTAGAAATGATTAAGAGCTTTGGTAAAGTGGCAGGATACAAAATAAATCTAGAAAAATCAGTAGCCTTTCTTTACACCAACAACAAGCAACTGAAGAAGGACTACAAGGAGACCTTCCCACTCACAATAGCCTCAAAAACAATAAAATACCTAGGAACAAACCTAACCAAAGACACCAAGGATCTCTACAACAAAAATTTTAAACCCCTGAAAAAGGAAATTGAGGAAGACATCAGAAGATGGACAAACCTCCCATGCTCATGGATTGGGAAAATAAATATAGGAAAAATGTCCATCCTACCCAAACTAGTGTACAGATTTAATGGCAATCCCAATCAAAATCCCCAAGATTTCTTCACAGGCTTGGAAAAAAAATCCTCAATTTCATTTGGAAAAAGAAAAGACCCCAATAGCCAAGCAACCCTGAGATTGAAAAGAGCAATAGAGGGGTCACGATACCGAACTCAAACTATACTACAGGAGCTATAGTCATAAAAGCAGCCTGGTACTGGCACAAAAAAAAAAAAAAAAACAAAAAAAAAAAAACTGAATATCCAAACCTGAGCTCATACAATTTCAGCACCTTCATATTTGACAAGGGGGCCAGAAGAACAATGAGAAAGACAGCATCTCAGCAATGTTGTGGCAAAATATGGATCACCACTTGAGAAGAATGAAATTAAAAACCCTACCTCTCACCTTGTACAAAGTCAACTCCAGATGGAGGACCAAAGACCTAATGTGAAACTCCACACACTGCTGGAGGTGATAGAAGAAAACTGGCAGCAGACTACAGACATAGGTGTAGGAAAAGACTTCCTAAATAGACAGCAGTGCACAAAAAAAGATAGACAAATTGACAAAGGGACTCCTTAAACTCAAAAGCTTCTGTACATAAGAAGCATAAAGGGAAAGTGAGAAAACTCACAGAATGGGAGGGAAACATTCACGCAGACGATATCTGACAAAGCTAATTCTCAGAGTATACAAGCTACTCAAAAAACAAAGAAGAAAGAAAACAGAATGAATCATTCAAACTGAGAGCAAGATCTGAATAGAGACTTCACACAGGAAGGAATAGAGATGGGCCGAAAGAAACATCTAAAAAGTGTTCAATCTCTGAGTAATTACGGAATGCAAATTAATCACTTGGAGAATCACCTTATCTCAATAAGACTGGATAGAAGGATCAAGGAACACGAATGATACAAGTGCTGGAGAGTTTGTGGGAAAAGGGGAACACTCCATACATTGGCTGGTGGACATGTAACTGGTAACAGCCACTATGGAAAAGCAGTGGTGGAGAACCCTTAGAAGACTCAAAATGAAGCCTCATTACTTGACCCAGCCATACCCGCCTGGGGTATATACCCACAAAGACACAGCATTTACTGCAAAGATACAATGCACATCTATGTTTTATTGCAGCTCTGTTCACATAGCAAAAAGCTGGAACAGCCCAGTGCCCCTCAACTGAAGAGTGGATAGAGAAAATATGTGGTACATGTTATACAATGGAGTCCTATGCAGGGTAAAGAGGGACCACATCATGAACTTTTGCAGGTAAATGGAATTGGGAGCTAGGAAGAATATATGTTAAGTGAAGTAACACAGTTCCCCAAAGAACAAATGACAAATGGTTCCCTCATAGGGGATGCTAGTGCCAAGAAGCCCAGATATTAAATATTCCTCGATGGAGAGGGATGCATAGTAAAAAAAAACAAAGAAGACTGCATCATGAAACATGGACCTGAAATGTGAGATTGGGAAGGGGTATGGGAGGGGAGAGGGACAGGGGGTATGATCGGTTAATGAAGTTAATTGACGTGAAGTTCAACAAGTACCCAAGTTTTGCCTAGACACGTCTACAGGGAACATGGTTTTATAGGACTTAGTAAAAAGTAATATGTGTAATATGAACAACATTGTTTACAGAATCTGGATAAAAACAAGTATTGCATCTGAGTTAAATGGAGATTAAATTCTGCTGTTCAAAATTTGTTTTTACATAAAATCGTGTAGAGGCAGTAACTTGGGATTGGCACATAAATGTTCTCTAAGATTTCTCTGTGTGCAGTTAATTCAACTGCTAGCATTCTCTTAAGATAGATTAATGAAAAATTAAGTGATGCTCCCAAGTCGAATCATGATGATAGTCACCAAAACAACAGGGGTGAATTTGAAGAAATCTGAGCCTTGGAACCACCCTATAGGTAGTTATAATACAACTTCCTTCTGAGACTCATGGGTTAAAAAAGGGGGGGGAATACAGAAAGACATGAAACCTCTCTCAATCAACCCTTGCAATTCAAATCTTAATTTTTTGAATTTTTTTTTTTTTTTTTCCAACAGGACAGAAACGTCAACCAACTAGTAAGGACTAGAAGGAAAGATACAGCTGTTGCATTGAGTAGGATGTACAGAAAGTGGCAACGGAAAGGCTGACCCGGGTTAGAACCAACGAAAAAAAATGGAAAAAAGCACTCAAAATAAAAAGCAAAATAAACATGGATGAAAACATGAACCCCTCTGGTGGCCCCTACATGTAACAACTATTGATGAATGAGTTCCTAATGAACTTACCTTTCTAGGTTGCCACAAGAGTATTGTGATATGAGGAGACTTTCTTGCCTCTCCCCCCCATGAACCAAGGGCAAACTGACGATGAGGACGGTCGCTATCCTCCAACGTAAATTGGGAGACAACTATTATAGAGGGTATCTGCTATAAAACTGGTAAAAACTGCCTTCTTTAATTGACTAAATAGACATAAGAAACTGTGAAAAGGATTCCTCTATTCAGAACCAAATAAAACACTAAAGTCCGAGCTTAATAAGCACTTAGCAAGTATTCAATACTAGGAGCTACAAAAAAAAAGAAACAGAAAAATCAGGCAATGGATTAGTTCATACCAGGTGAGTTGGGCAGGGATCTAAGGCCCCACAAAAGGTAAGGATCCTTGCTCTAAACTAGGGATACTGCAAGAAGAGAGGCGAAGAGACCCTGACTGCTGAAGACCTGACTGTTAAGATGGAAGAGATGTATTGGGACTGCACACAATGCAAGTGTACAGATGGCCATCTGAACAGCCAGAGAGTTGTTACCGAAGACCACTAAACCAATAAACAATATACGGTGTTCCGCCGAAGTCAGCAAGACTCCATCCCGTCGACACCACCAGCTACAGACACTGCACCTGCCTGGAAATACTGTGCAGCAGAGGCAGCATATGCCTGTATATCCCAATCTAATTGGCTATTGGCTCTCCACTTAGAGGAATAACCCATGCAAGATGCCACAACTTTAATCTCTACGGGTTAGGAGGATGTCATAAGCCACAGTAAGACCCGTGTGCATATGTAAACAGGGGGAAAAATTGAATTCATAGGATAACATATCATCTAAACATATGTGTCTATACCAAAGTAACCTACATAACTAGTTGTGCTGTGTTAAATACCTATATAATCTAGTTTGCTTTGTGCTTTCATTAGTAGATCGAAGGTTATTCCTGGAACAAACTGTCAGCCCTGAAAGAAAAGCCAAAAGTGACCAAGTCAAGACAACATCCAGAGAGAGTGGAGGTTCTGTTTTCCTCATCCAGCTGTGCCCCTTTCTGCCTAAAGCCGGGGAACAATCTGCGGAAGAGGGGGGTGGTAGGAATGTAAGGGCTGCGATTGGGTGGAACGGTAAAACTACAGCATGATAGTCTGGAACCCGCAATTTGATCAACCTTGATTGAACAACAACCTTCACGCCCCCACTGGAAGGTGGGCGCTGTGGAGGGTTTGGGCAAACACCCTGCAAGATTGGTTTGTTCACAAAGGATGCTTGTATTCCATGGATTGTCATACTTATATAAAGAAAAAAAGAAAAAACTGAGAGGAATATGCAGGACAGTTATTGGCAGAATGACAATGGATCTAGATATGGGGTGGGGGGGGGGGGATGGAAAGGGAAATAATGCCTGAAACTGAATTGGAAAAGGAGGTAAGAATGCACAAATCTCAATAAAAATGTTAAAGAAAAAAAACAAAAAAAAAAAAAATCAAACAACATGGAGCCCCAATCCCTGCAGAACTGCTGGAGAGAAAGGGGGTTTTTACTGTACAAGGAAGATGCTCTGCTTTGGTGGATGTAGACATCATTTTGTGTTATTTTAGTTGAAAACAATACAGCATTTTCTTGCTATTCTGAGACTACCACACAGTGTTTTCAAGTGTCCTATGAATCTAGCATATCATCTATTATCTCTGTTATCTGCATCATCTACATTGAAAAGCAACATAAAAAAGAAGCTCTTGTAACTGAAGGTTTCTCATGATACAAAGGTGTGGAGGAGAATGTTTCAGGAAGTGGAATTGTGTGAACACCTTTACTGGAGTCATGTGGACAATTTTCACTCTTGAGTTTTCACTTCGGTTGTTATTATTATTTATGTATGAGTGCATTGCCTGCATATGTGGAACTGCACTCCCATATTGTGGTGCAATGCCCAACATACGTCATAAGAGATCATCAGATGCCCTGGAGTTGTGAATGGTTGTGATGTGGTCTTGGTGGGTGTTGGTATCAAAACCCGGTCCCGTCTGTAAGAACAGCCAGTGTTATAACCTCTGAGCCGTAGCCCTCCATCGCCAAGTAGTCAACTTTCTATCAAATTGTGGAAATAGTTCAGTTTTTGCTAATTTGTACCAATGTCTTCCATATTTGAAATAGTCAATGTGGACCATGAAATGGACAAGCCACATGAAGTCTCTGACACATTTGTACTGACAACATTGTTAGGAACAGGGATCCACTTCCTTCATTACTGGAAAATGATTGTGGAGAATATGATTTTTCCTTCCCATCATAAGGATGAGGACTATATGGCCAAATGGAAAAGCTCAGAACAATTGGCCATGTGTGTTGCATAGCTCTAAAGCTATTTGTTCCTCTTGCCAAATTCCTATTCCATATGCTAGAATTTGAAATGTAAGTCTTCCACAGTTAAGGAAACTGAGATGTTCAATGCTATGGAACCCACTTGGGTCCAGTGTTGTTCAGTCACTATTTCTACCCTCCCACTTGACCCTTTCTCAAAGCCACCTCATATTCAAATGTGATCCTTGTTATGGATTTCAGGAGAGCTGTGAGCAGAATGGGATGCACTGCATAGTAATGACACAAACTAAAATCAGAGATACATTTTGACTCTAAACTGTATATTGATTTTTATGAACAGTATAACAGACACCTTGTGCTACTTTTGATATGTGAAAGGGTTGAGGGATGAACATGTCTTCCTGGGGGACCCAGCACCAGTGTATAGTTCAAAAGTAGCCAACCCTTCCACAAAACCCACCTGCATAGCAGCAAATAAGGATGTCAGCCAGCATGAAGATGATGAGCAGCTTCATGTTGAGGTGGATCTTGTGGGTTGGCCACTTGTACAAGACAGGGATCAGGAATTCACTGTAGATTAGGAACTCCGAATTCTCTATTTATTCCTCAGGGGGATGCTGTAGTTCCTCCCAGGAAATAAAAATTCAGGTCATAGAATCAACATGAAACTGTGTCAGTAAACATCATTAAGGATGACCAGAGCCAAAGCCTTTTTTGTTGAAAATAAGGAAATAATTTTGAGACCAAGCCCCTGGGGACCAACAGAATGACACTTGGCAAATGGCAAAGTGTTTTCATGGGCTTCCAAAGTATAATGAAGAGTATTGCAGTATGGGTCTATTTTATCTTCTTTAGTATTTGGGGGGGCTAGGTGGCTTTGACAAAGGGACTCACTGTAGTCCTGGATGCCTGGAAGTTTTTTCTTGTAATCCAGGCTGGCCTGATCGCAACACACCTCTGCCTGTCCCGCTGGATTCCACCCATTCTGTCATGTATGTAAAGTCTGGTCAACTCAAGTTTCTATATCCATATGAACCTCAGAGTGCAAGTTTCATACATGGTGGGGGTGCACTTAGAGCCTATCTAGAGCACCCCCAAGATGAACACACTGACCTGACCCTTTTGTTAATTGGGCTGCCAATAGTTCCCTTTGGGGACAAGGGTTGGGGCCTGCTGATCATTTCCCAGCTCTACACTGAATTTTTACCTGATTGACGGTGTGTGGGTCTGGTATGTGCTGACATCGTTGATGGAAGCTCATATAAGGCAAGTTCCCAGGAGCTTATAAGGCTCTGCTACCTTATGGTAATGAAAATCATCCCCTGGCTCTTGCAACATTTCTGCCCTCTCTTGTGCAAGCGCCATGAGTCCGGGGTGGAATGAAAATTCAGCATAGGAGTCCTGTCCATTGGCCCACACTCTGCAGACTCGTATTCTCTACACTTGGCTAATTTCTGGCCTTTTTCTGTTCATTGACCTCTGTTGTATGAAGAACCTTCACTTATGAGAGTTGAGTGACATATTTTTATCTCTTTTCCCTCTTGTTCCACAATCTTTCATATGGAAGTGAGTTTGTAAATGTTGTCAAGTACAGTGGGACTATCACAGACACTTTTCCCTTTGGGTGAACAGTTGCAGAACTCTGTAATTGTCTCTGTTGCAATAGAAATATTCTGGAGGTGACTGTATACATACTTTTGTTTAAATGTAAGTATCCATATTTATCGTATAGTAAGAGATTATCTTTGTCTAGAGATGTGACCAAATTAGGATTTTCTCTCAGGTCCTCAGATTTGACTTCTCCACCATTTGAATTTCAGTATGGTTACAGTACCTCACATAAGTTCTCTCCCAGTAAATGGGCTTGTAAGTTCAAATTGGTAGCTTTAATCACCCCTCATAAAGTGCCACTACTGCACAAAGATTGTTTTCTGTGATGTCAGTTTTTCTGGTGATTGGGCGGTAAAAACTGAGGTTGGAAACGAATGAGTATTTCCTTTAGCCAGTGGTGGCACAGTGGTGCCTCCGAACTAGTCTTCAGGGAGGAGGCTTCCAGGCCAGATCCAGCTCCACTGCTCCAAGTCAAATCAAAACCACTGTAAAATTTTCATCTTACCCCAGTCAGCTGGCCTAAGAGCAAGAGAACCATGAATACAAGTGGTGGCGAGAATGTGGAAAGGGAACACTCCTCCACTGTGGGTGGGAATGCATTCTTACCAAACCACTCTGGAAGCAGTGTTAGAGATCTTTGGTATTTTTAATATTTTTTGGAGTTTTTAATGCATTTAAGAAAATACATCGTAATCAAATTTAGATTTGCTCTTCCTCCGCATCCCACAGAGTCAGCAAGCCTGATTTCTGGTGTCCTGTCCACATATATGTCATGTCTATCCAGTCAAGCATTTCTAGATCTCAAAAAGCTAAAAGTGAATCTACTACCATATGGTTAGTTCCCACTCTTGGCTAGACATGACGGTAGCTTGTACTAGTCATTGTTGGTGCTGCTTATGTTCAGAGTGGGTCTGAGAAATGGAAGCATCCTATGTTTCCTCAACTGACCAATGAAGAATGAAAATGTGGGACATTATACATTGGAGGTCTACTTTGCAGCAAAGACAGATGAAATGAAAGTCGTAAGTAAATGGATGGAACTACACAATGTTTATAGCAAGGAAGTAAAAACAGCCTCAGAAAAAAATACTAAAAAAATTAAATAAAAGACATACTTTTCCTAATGTGTGGATCTTACCACCAAAGAAGGAGCCTGAGATAGAGCAATAGTAAGAGACAAGTTACCAAGGGGCACATGGGTAAACTGGAGTTATTTAACTGGGAGGGGAAGAAGGAAGGTTATACCAGGAACCAAGGTGATAAAAGGGAAGATGGAGCTCATGAGGTGGCAGGTCAGAGGAGACAGCATTTATCAAGGACAAACTTGGGGAAATTGGGGTATATTTTCTGAGGGGGAGAAGGGAGGGATAAACAGAGAGAGAGAGAGAACAGAGAAAGGAGGCAGAGACAGATATAGAAGAGAGAATAAAGCATGCTTATCTGCTCTTAAAACCATAAGGAAAAATGTAACAGTTCAAAAGCCTACTGAAAAATTACGCATGCAAATATCGTACATGAGTGCATGTGTAGTAGTTTAATAATCATCTAAATAGTCCTTTAGTCACGTGTGGCTGACATCCACATGGTGTTTTTTCTTCCTTTCTTGAATCTCGAGGCGGTCCTCCTGCCTGTAGGCAGACAATCTCTCAGCTTATCTCTGGCAAGGAGTGGGGGAGGGGACCATGGGAGGGTTACCTGACAGAAATGGCATATAGACACGGACTCAGAGGGCAAGTTTAGGAGAATAGGGTCTCTCTTTACTTATGCCAGCAGTATCCTGGGAAATAAAAGTTAATTTCCTCTGTGCAAGGAAGTGGGGGACAGGAAGAATTGAGGGGCCAGGCACCATTGCTCCAATGGGGGGGCTGCAGAGCTCCTGTGTGTGCAACAGGTAACTAGAGTTGTAAAATTTTGATCAATGCCTCAAGGGAAAGGACCTCGAACTTTGCAGAGATAGACAAAACAGGAAAACACTGCAATATCACGACCTCACAGAGCTACAGGTAACTCACAAAGGAAACTTAAATGCCCACAGAGACATCAGATAACCAGAGATCTTACGGGACAGGTCTTACAAGTTCTTTGGCCGTCAACAACCCAAAGTCCCATTTCCCCTACACATGCATGTGTATAGCTGAAGGCTATATTAATAAGAAACACAATAAGAAACACAGAGCTGCACAGGAGAAATCTCCCTTTGAGTTGGTCTTCAGGGTAGTACAAAGACACTTTTAAATAACACAGTCTGTTGCCCCCCATGGCCTAGATTACATCCTAGAACTTAAGGTAAGACCGATTACTAGTTTTGTTTTCGTGTTGCTCTCCTCCTCCTCTTCTTACCTCTCCTCTCTTTCCCCTTCTCTCCTTCCCTCTCCTCAACTTCATTTTCTTTATCTAAGTATTGCTCTGCTCTATCTTCTTATACTTATTGTTTCTGTGACTGGGGAACTCCTGCTCAGTGGGAGCTATCTAAAAGACCCCAAAAAGTATGACTATAGAGAGAACAAAATCCTTGAGCAGTGCATGTGAAGGTCAGAGTAGCTAGGTACATAGGCAGGGAACCAAGAGAGGAATGGTGTAAATTAAATGTTCCAACTTAAAGTCCATTGGAATCTCTCAGTGAGGGGCTCCAAATGTACATGATTCACGCTCCCTTTATGCTTTATTCATGGTCTCTGGACCCTGCATCTGATTTCCAGGATTTTCAATAGTCATGATATGAGATGTGAGTGCGTTCCCAGGGCGCGCAACTGCTTTAAAGCAAGTCAAAGAGGAAGACATTAGCATTATATGGGCTGAGTAACAAGGCGACTCGGTCTCATATGACTTTAAATGAATTTAAATCTAGCGTTTGGGGCACAATCTTTTCAGACTTGTAAAGGAAATTAATGATTACTTATCTTTTGGTTATACTCTTCTTCTTGGGTGTCTAAGACCATACAGTTAGCCCAAATGAACAGCCTTTGTTTTCTTTCTCAGGTTCAGTTGAGGATCTGATCCACAGGGGCAAACGACTTTTGGGGGGAGAGGGCCCTCTGGCGTCCTTTCAGTTTTTTTCATGTACCAGTTTCCATCGAACACGAGGACAAGTCGGCTTTTCTAGACCAGGCTTCCCTTTTTGAAGACTTTCCTATTTACAGACTAGACTCTCCAGTAGTACAGGCTACAGTCTCATTAGTGGTTCTCCAAGACATCCCTGAATAGGAAGAATGGTGACTCACACTGCAGAACATTTCAAGAGATGCCCATAGACATAGACCCCCAGGACTTGTTGACCTCAGAGGGGAAACAACTAAAAATACATCTGCCATATGGTCCAGTTATGCTTGTCCTTGGCATATGCCCAAAGGAACAAATCCTACTTACAGAGAGACATGCACAGCTGCCGTTGTTGCTGCTCTTTTGCACGATAGGCTAAGAGACCTTGTAAGACGTGCCTAAATATCGTCTTAAACTGGAGAATGGAAATGAAAATGTGGTACATTACACCAATGGAGTTTGACTCAGCATTAAAGAAAATGAGATTTAGCAGTAAATGGATGAGACTAGAAACTAGTTATTCTAAATGAAGTAGGCCACGGCTCAAAAAAACAGCAGCATTGTTCTCTCTCATATGTGGTCTTATCCCCAAATCCAAAAGGAATATACATCATGATGCAGTGTGAGGAACTAAGAACAGCGACCAGAACTGTGAAGGTGAATGGGAAGAAGGAGCTCAAAAGAGCAGGGATTGCAGGAGCAGGTGTTATTAAGGGGAATGGAAAAATTAGCGTTGACTTTACTAGTGAAGGGGGTAAGGAGGGTTATACAGGGGAAGTGAGAGAAGAGATAAATCCTAGGTTTGGCTTATGATGTGAAGAAAAAGACATATTTTTTTTCTATGGAAAAACTCATATAGAAAACAGGCCAGAAACTGGACTAGAGACCAAGACATCGCTCCGGAGAAAAAGTAGAGAGTTTGTGTTTTGCTTCTTCATTCCACCTGTGGCCACTTTTCAAGCCTAGGGAACAACTGCGGAAAAGAGGGGCGTGTGGTAGAATGTAAGTGCTCGATTGGGGTTAATGGTGAAACTACAAAACAACATATAGCCTGGACACTAATATTTGACACCAATCTTCGATGAACATAAAAGCACCCCCCTGCTGGTGGTGGGGACCCATTGAGGCTGTGTGGGTTGGGGGCACAACTGCTTGCAAATTGGTTTTACATGAAGGATGCTTGTACTGCACCAAATTATCACTATTGTTAAAAAAAAATGAAAACCAAAAAACAAAACAAAAAGGCAGAGAAAGATGCAGAAAACTTACGGCAGAATGCACAATCTGCGATGGGTTGGGGGTGGGGGGGAAGGGAAGGGGATATATGCCTGAACAAATATGAGAAATAAATATGAAAAAAAAAAACACAAAACATTTAATAAAAATAAATTAAAAAAAAAAGAAAAATTGAGTCCCTATGTAGAACTGCGAGTCCATGAGGAACAAGAAACACTGCCAGGCAGGAAAACCTCCGGTGGTTGGGTGAATGAGAATGACCCCCCATAGGCTTCCAAGTATCAGACATTTTTGTCGCAGTTGGTGGCAGCTGTTTTGGTGAGGTCTTAGAAGGTTGCCTGCTGGGATACCATCTAGGGGAGCGGGCTTAGAGGTTCAAAAAGACTTGCAGTCTCCAGTGTCTCTCTTCTTACTTCCTGTGCTCATTGGGAAGATGTGAACCTCAGCCATTCTGCTCCAGCTCTGGGCCACCATGCCTCCCTGCCACAGCTGGAGACTCTTAAAATTCCCTGGAACTGTCAATTGAGCTCAAATAAACTCTTCTTTGATTAAGTCCCCTCGCTCATGGTTGGTTTTATCACAGCAACAGAAAAGTGCTATACATCCTCACCTTCCAATTTGTTGGTCAGGTTATTCCAAAAAAAGATACCCAGCATTACACAGGACTATCACCACAGCCATTGATTGTCTCTTAGAATTTGAAGGTAAGTCCCTATGCTAAGACAGGCTAATCTTGGGACATAGGACTTGGAGCAATTGAAACTGAACTGACCCTGGACGCTCCTCTCTCAAGACTAAGCTCTATAGTATCAAAGGATCTCTTGGCAGGCTGACCAGTAGTGGATTACACATGCTGAGTGACGATTTGAGGAAAAATCAGGACTCTGCTGGGCCATTACAGTGTGTTTAGTGAAGTACATTCAATTGGCTGGAGATTGTGTGGGGGAGTGCAAATGGGGGAAAGGATCTCAGTAGCATTAAATAATGTGTATTAAAAGCACAAAGATTCAGAAAAATTTAAGACAGAATACCATATAAATATAATTATTTCCCATTCAAAAAATAGATGTGTGCTGTTAAGTTTATAGGGCCTTTCCTTCACAGTTCTCCTCCATTTGTTAAGACCAAGCCTGGGTGTGATGGTTGAAAGACAGTCCCCGATAGGCTCAAGTTTCAGTACTTTCATTATTTTGTCCCCGCAGTTTGGGGTCTTATTTTGGTGGGGTGTTTTAGAAGGTGTGGCCAATGCTAGGATGAAGTACATCACTGGGGCGGTGGGCTTAGACAGAGTTCGAAAAGCACTTGTCAGTCACTCCAGTTGCTTCTCTATTTCCTGTTGCCCACATTGAAGATTGTGAACCTTGGCTTTCCTGCTCCAGCTCCGTCCGCCACGCCTCCCCACCAAAATGGACTCTAATTACCTGAGAACCATCAATAACAAGCTCAAATACAACCTTCACTTTTTATAAGTTCCCAGTGGCATGATGTTTATACCACAGCAAGAGAAATGTGGGACTAATACAACCTGGTGCTGTGTTGTTTCTTACTCTTGTGTTTCCTTGTTCAGTTGCTCACAGCACCGTATCATTGAACAGTCCTGAGATCCCTCTATTGGAAGACACAAACTAATCTTCCAAGGACAAATTTCCACACCACAGAGGAAGAGGTTCCATATCATCACATCCATCTTCCACCCAAAGACTTAATCTCAGAATAACACACACATTCCCCAGTCCACACCTCTCAAATCTCTTACAAATAATCAGATGCTCCCCTGAAGTGTATGTAGGTGGGAATGAGGTACTGAACTAAAAGTGAAGAAAATTCATGTAAAAAACCTCTAAGAAATATTGAGGTTTTTAATTTCTGAAAATGGAATGATAGAAGGAAACTGCATTATCCTCCCTGTTGACTTTTTTTTTTTCCCCCCAAAACAACTAGACATTTTTCCCATTTCCAAGGACACACCGAGCTTTTTATGTGTTTTGCAGCTTACTCAATCTGAGGAGTGGAGTAGTCTCTGTCCTCTTACTGTGGAGTATTAAAAATGTTTGGGGGGGGGCTGGAGAGATGGCCTAGCGGTTAAGAGTGCACCGCTCTTAAGAGGACCCGGGTTCGATCCCCAACACCCACAAGACGCGCCGAGAAACCGTTTGAACATTCCAAATTCCAGGAGAACTCCGCTCCAGGGGATCCGAGACCCTTCTTTGGACCTCCACAGCCTGTGCACGGACACGGGTGCACTACAAAACTTGCATGCAGCAGTACCATTCATCACACATACAGAAATAAATAACATAAATTTTTTAATAAAATGGATGGGACAGGAAAATTCTGACATAAGCAGATAGCAGTTTTTGAGAAGCCACAGGAGCTAGAGAACATTCTTTTCATAGGCGAGCCATCTGCCACAACTCTGAGGACCAAAATCAGGCCTTGTTTGTTTTCTTATTGTTGTTGTTTACTTTGACAGTGTCATACTATGGAAGGCCAATCTTGCTTTGAAAGCAAGACAGTCCAACCTGCACTATCCAGGGATAGCAGACACCCTCCACACCTGGCTCCACAAGGTAATGTGGGTACAACTAGATCATATTCTGGTAAATTCTGAATTGTGGAAAAGGAACCAATAAGGAGAGATTCCTCACTCCAAGGTGTGATTCCTTCCCCAGCTTGTCATTTATAGATCACCTGGAAACCCTGGATGGAAAGGGAGGATCTGGGAAACCACATACAAGAGCTGCTGCATGGGATCCACTCCAGTACATTTAAAATATTTTTGGTGGACCTTTTTTGAGACAGTGTTCCGTTGCAGTCCCAGGATGCCCTGGAACTCCACTATGTAGACAGCATGGCCTTTGAACGACAGAATCTGCCTGCCTCTGCCTCCTAATTTGCCAGGACTTAACGGCATGTGTCATTGCACCCAGCCATTAAAAATTTGTTAATGATTTCCAAAGTCACCCTGTTTGTTTTTATTCTAGCCAAACCACTGGCTCACTTTTCTAACCTACAATTTTTTTTAGCCTTAGAATGGAAACTTTGTCCTGGCTCGAGGCGGGACCTGCAAGTCCTAGTCCAGGACTCTTGTAGTTATCGATCATATCCATGGGCATTCAAGTTGCCTCTGTGAGTTTCTTGTAACTCCTTCTGAGGTCAGGGATCGTTGCCGTATTCCTGCCTCCCCTACATTTGCAGAGTTCAGACCTGATGTTCTTCCCTTTGAGGTATTGAGAAATTTTGTCACACCATCTAGTTTACTCAGTTGCAAAAACAGGAGCTCTTCAGTCCCCGGTAGGAGCCAGGATGGCCAGCACTTCCCTTCCCCTCATTCACACACGTCCTTCTTGCCCTCCCAGTCCTTTGCCCAGAGCCAACTAGTACCTTTAGTATAAACACATGCTGCATGGAATAAAGTGGGAGTTCACTTATCATCCCAGGCCCTCCGTGTTTGAAGTCCATTTCATTTCTCTGTCGGTGATTTCTCATGGTGTTCCCCCTCCCCCCTCCTTCAAAGAAGCTCAGCTAGGAAACTGTTAGCCATGCCTGGCGAGAGACAGCTTCTGAGGGTACAGCCTTGTGAAGCTGCAGCCTTGGTTCTAAGGGGAACTACATCCATGTGGATGTGGCCACCATGTGATTAAATGGCCAACAGGGACTAATATATAATCTATATATATATATCTATATATACTATATATATGTAATTAGACACCCACAAGTGGGTGCCAAAATTATGGGGACATGACTTTCAACCAGAAAGAGAAGAAAAATGGTATTTTCTCACGCTCTCTCTCTCAGCTCCCATTCCCCCAAAGAGAGGGGAAAATCTCAGAGGGTTCATCATGAAATAGAGAAGTACTCCCCCCTAAAGTAACGTTCAGGTAGTGGCCAGACATTGGGGTATCTCTGTGCAATATTCCTTTCAGGGAGATTAATCTTATTAATCTGTCGTTTCAGCATTTCTCCTCTATACAGCCAGGATTTTTGGCCATCTCCATGGAAATCTTTTTTGCATGACATAAGTATTTGATATGTCTTTTCTCTAACTGCTAGCATTTTCTGCCTATCTTTATCATGGGAAAACAAACAGACATCCACAAAAGACCACAGGCTAAGAAAATAAAAAGACGCTCGCTCAGAGTCAAGCAGGTAAAAGTTCCATCTTGGGATTTATTCCATCATTGCCTCTTTTTGGGGAGTTGCGACTCTTAATACGCCCATGCATGTCCCTGAGGAATTATAGAATTCAGAATCTTGGACACGTGTGGCACAGAATGCCAGACAGCAAGAAATTGCTCTGGCTTCTTTCAAGTTCTTGCCATTCTTAGCCAGAGTGAGACAATGTTTAAGGCCCTCCCACCAGGCCACCCAGGGAAGGGAAACCAACAAAATTAATTGAAAGACCCCATGCCTCCCAAAGAAAGTTGCTAAAAGTTCCCTCAAATTGACCCTATAAATTCCCTTCTGAAAACCCCAACCAGCATTATTTCCAGAGTATACAAGCTACTCAAAACAAGAAGAAGAAAACAAATGAATCCTCAAAAGATGGAGCAGTGGAGCTGAACAGACGACTCTCAGAGAGTGAGGTAATTAGCAGATTGGCTGAGAAAATTAGAAGGTTCAGCATCACTAATAATTAAAGGAAATGCAAAATAAAACACTTAAATACCATTCTTTTACTTCCAGTAAGAACTCGTCTAGGATCAAGAAAATCAAATTATGCCAAGTGTTGGAGAGGGTGTAGGGAAAGAGGAACACAGCATCCATTGCTGGTGGAATATAAACTAAATTGGTGCAGCCTTCCACTGTGGAAAGCGCTGTGGAGAACACTTAAGAAACTCCACCAATGTCCCTGCCATTTGACCCAGTCCATACCCACTCCTGCGGTCATATGTACCCACAGTACTCATCTTACTGCAGAGAATACATGGTAACAGCTATATTTATTGGTCGCTCTGTTCACCAAATAACAAAAAAATCCTGGATCAATACCAATTGCCGCCTCCAACTGACGAGTAGCATTAGAGAAGAATGGCCTGCGCTACCCTTTGTACACAATGCAGAAATTCTATTGCAGTGATAAAGAAAGCAATCATCCAATGCAAACTTTGTAGGATAAAATGGACTGGAGCTAGAAAGATCCATCATGTTAAGTGAAGTTATACAGATTTAAGTAAACAAATGTGGAAAGCAAAGCAACAATTTCTATCATCTTGGCCAAATTATCTTAAGGTGCATTAACGTTTTATCTGATACCTTTTTAAACCATATGTGTTTAATATACACCATATTACTCTTTCTGTCTTAAAACATCATGTAACCTGTGAAAATTGATTGGCAAAACCATTGGCCCATACTTGTTGACGCTCATGTCAATTAAATACACACTTAAATCGAATATAGACAGGATGTCCCTCTCCTGCCCCACCAACCGCCTCGTCAATACACCATTTCAGTCAGTTTTTGATGCATAGTCTTTCTGTTGTTGTTCTTTTAAATGCATCCCTTCTCCACAAAAGAAATATTTATAACTAGTGTTATTGTGCTCACTCATTCCCAGATGGAGGAGTCCATTTGCGTTTGTTTTTGGGACTGTGATACTTCAGTTAAATAATGATCTTAGTTCCATCCATTTTCCCTGCAAGAGTTTATATGTTATTTTCTTTACTCTCTGGCATAGACACCCATTGTGTAATGTACAACTTTTTCTATTCCACTCGTTCAGTTTGTGAGGGGCACCTGGGTTGGTCCAGCTTGTTGTTGCTGTTGTGAAGAGAGCTTGCAATAATATAGCTGTGCGTGTATTTCTGCGAATAATGATTGAGCTCTTGTGGGTTATTATAACTCAGGACGTAGTATGCTAGTCACAATGGAGGCTCATTTTGAGTCTTCCAAGGGTCTCCCACACTGCTTTCCATAGTGGCTGTATAAGTTTACAGTTCTGCCAGCAAGGATGAGTGTTCTCCTTTCCCCACATCCTCTCAAAGACTTGATATCATTTGTTCTTGATCCTGGCCATGCTTATAGAGTGAGAGCCTGATACTTAGGGTGACTTGAAGTTTGCCATTTTCCAATTATTAGTGATTCGTGAACAGTTTTGGAGATGTTGTCCGCCATACATTTAATATCCTGCCTCGTGTGAAGTTCATTTCAGTATCTGCTACCTATCTTTTGTGAGTGTTTCCATTTGTTTCTTTCGTTCTTGTTTCTCTGAGTAGCTTGTATACCCGGTGGACATATCTTAAGCTTGGTTCAGATGATCTGCAGTGGAGGTTCTCCACCATGTCTGTGGGTTTTTCTTCTGCCTTTTTGTTTTGTGTTTTTTGTGTTTTTGTTTTTTATTAATTTTTTATTGATTCGTTTGTGCATTTCATACATTTTTTCAATTCGTTCAGGCATTTTTCCCTTCATCCTCCCCCTCACCCCCACCCCATCCTAGATCATTGTATTCTGCCAATAACTGTCCTGCATATTTTCTCTCAGTCTTTTTTCATTTTTTTATTAAAGTTAAATCTTTTTTTTCAGCGAAAAGCATCCTTCATGTCAATCCAATCTGCAGGGCTGTTTGGCCCAAACCCTCTCCTAGCCCCACCATCCAGTGGGGGCGTGACAGGTTGTTTGTCAATCAAAGTTGATCAATTGAGTGTTCCAGACTACTTACTGATAGTTTACCGATTCACCTTGCATCTGCAGCTTTACATTCTTACAGCCCCCTCTTCCGCAGATTGTTCCCTCGGCTTAGCAAGGGGCACAGGTCGGATGAGCGGTAAAACAATCCACTCTCTCTGGAATGTTGTACTTAGTACTCTGGTCAATTTCTGGCTCTGTTTCTTTCATGGGCTGACAGTTTGTCAGGAATAACCTTTCAATCCTACTAATGAAAGCACAATGCAATTAGATATATCAGGTATTTAAACAGCTACTAATAAGTTATGGTTTGGTTACTTTGAGCATAGACACATATGTTTGGATGATATGTTAATCCATGATTTCAATTTTTCCCCCCTGTTTAAATATGCACAGGGTCTTACTGTGGCTTATGAACATCCCTAACTTGTAGAGGATTGTAAGTTGTGGCTATTTGCATGGGTTATTCCTTCCAAGGGAGAGCCAATAGCCATTAGATTTGGGAATAATACAGGCAACATTGCTTTGCCTCTGCTGCACAGTATTTCTAGGCAGGTGCAGGTGTTCAGCTGGGTGCGACGGTGGAGTCTTGCTTGACTTACGGGAGACCCGTATTTGCTTTATTGGTTAGTGGCCTTGGTAACACTCTCTGGCCTTCCAGAGGCCATCTGTACACTTGCATGTGGCAGTCCCAATACATCCTCCCATCGTTAACTCAGGTCGTTCAGCAGTCAGGGTCTCTTTGGCCTCCTCCTCTGCAGGTATCCCAGTACTTAGGAGGCAAGGAACCTTTACTTTTTGTGGGGCCTTGGATCCGTGGCCAACATCCACCTGGTAGTGAACAATCCATTGCCTGTGTCGAGCTCCTGCATTAATACTTTTGCTGAGTGCATAGCCTGGACTTTAGTATTATATTTGGTTCTGATAGAGGTTAATCCTTTTCACAGTTCTTATTTATTTTGTCAATTAAGACAGGCAGTTTTTAGCCGCCGTTTTATATGGATGTACCTCTATATATAGGTTGTCCCCAATTTACCGTTGGATGATAACGACCTCCTTCATCCATATTGCTCTCTGGTTTCATGGGGGAAGGCAAGAAAGTCTCCCATATCAGAATACCTTTGTGGCAGACTAGAAGGTATAGTTTCATTAGGAATTCACTTCTCATAGTTTTACATGTTAGGATCCACAGAGGGGTTCGAAGTTTATTGCAATCTGATGGCTTTTCCTTCTTTCAGTGTTCAGACGGGTAGCCTTTCCGTTGCACTTTTTGGTAACATCCTACTCAATGCCAAAGCATGTGATCTTTTCTTTCTCAGCCGTTACTTTGAGTTGGGACGTTTTTGGTCGCTGCTTGGAAAAAAAAAAAAAACAAATCTTCAAAAATAGTTAATTTAAGATTTGAGACTTGCAAGGGTTTGAACGAAAGGTTTTCATGTCTTTCTGTATCTCCCCCTCCCTTTTTATTTATGAGTCTCCAGAAGACGGTTGTATTAACACACTATAGGGTGGAATAAGGCACAGATTTTCATCAAATTCACCCATGTTTGTTTTGGGTGACTATATATGATTCGCTTGTACTTTTTTTTCTTTTTTTTTTAACATCTTTTAGAAAGAGAATGCTACAGTGATTATACTGTCAACAGAAAAATTTAAGAGAACATTGGGTATGTGTAATCCCCAAAGTTACTGCTCTACCAGAATTTTTTATGTAAAACAAATGTGTATCCAGTGCAATTATATCTCATATTGACTCAGATGATATTACCGTTTAGTTTATCAGATTCTGTAAACAATGTTGTTTAATAACACATATTTACTTTTACTAAAGTCCTAAAAACATGTTCCCTGTCAGCACAGTGTCTAGGGAAAACTGGGTACTTGCTGAACTACGTCATTAAATATGCCTTTAATCGAATATACCACCCTGTCCCTTCCCCCCATCCCCCCTTCCCAATCTCACACATTCAGTCCATGTTTCTACTGATGGTAGTCTTCCTGTTGTTTTTTTTTACTATGCATCCCTCTCCAGAGAAATATTTATCTGGGCTTTGGCCTCACGAATCTCACTATGAGGTACCATTTTTGCATCTTGTTTTTCTTGGAACTGTGTTCTTTCAGTAACATAATGTCTTCCAGCTCCATACATTTACCTGCAAAGTTCATGAGTTGTCTCCTCTTCACTATGCTGTCATAGGTACTTTTCCATTTTATATACATGTACCACATTATTTTCTCTACTCACTCGTTCAGTTAGAGGGCACTGGGCTGTTCAGCTTTTTGCCTTGTGAGACAGAGCTGCCAATAAAACATAGCTGTCGCATGTATTCTTTGCAAGTAAATTGCGTTTGTGGGTATATACCCAGGAGTGGTATGCTGGTCAGAGGAAGCTTCATTTTGGAGTCTTCTATAGTTCTCCACACTGCTTTTCTCATGTGGCTGTTCAGTACCAGTTTTCATGCCGCACCAGCAATGGATGAAGTGTTCCCTTTCCTCGGCAACCTCTCCAGCACTTGGTATCATTCTGTTCTGATCCTAGCCTGTATCCGATCCGTCTTATTGGAGTAAGGTGATTTCTCCAGAGTGGTTAATTTGCATTTCCGTAATTTATCCAGAGATGGTTGAACACTTTTAAGATGTTTCTCGGCCCACCTCTAATTATCCTTCCTCTGTGAAGTCTCTATTAGCATCTTTCGTCCATGTTTTGAATGATCATTCGTTTTCTTTCTTCTTTTGCTTTTTTGAGCTAGCTTGTATATCTCCTGAAAATTCATGCTTTGTCAGATTTATCGTGCTGTAATGGTTTCCTCCCATTCTGTGGGTCTTTCTCACTTTCCTTTATTGCTTCCCTTTAATGTACCACGAAGCTTTTGAGTTTAATGAGGTCCGCATTGTTCAATTTGTCTATCTTATTGTCTTGTGCAGCTGCTGTCTCCATTTAGGTAAGCTCTTTTCCTACACCTATGTCTTGTAGTTTGGCTGCCAATTTTCTTCTATCACCTCCAGCGTTTGGGGTTTCATGTTGAGGTTCTTGGTCCATTCTGGAGTTGACATGTTGTACAGGAAGTGAGAGTAGGGGTTAATTTCATTCTTCTGCAAGTGATCCAGTTTCCAACTACCACTCTGCCTGAAGATGCTGTCTTTCTTCATTGGGTCTTCTTGGCCCCCTTGTCAACTATGAGTGGCTGAAATGTAGTAGGCTCAGGTTTGGATCTTTTCGTTTTAATTCCATTGGTCAAAGTCTGGTATTTTTTGTGCCAGTACCAGGCTGCTTTTATGACTATTAGCATGTAGTAATTTGATGTTTGGTATGCGAACCCCCCTCTATTGCTCTTTTCAACTCAGGGTTGCTTGGCTATTTGGGTCTTTTCTTTTTCCAAATGAATATTGAGGATTTTTTTTTTCCAATCCTGTGAAGAAACTCTTGGGGATCTCTCTGATTGGGATCAAATATATATATATATATATATATATATAGTCTGTTGGCCCATTAATCACATGTGGCCAAATCCAGATGATGTTATTCCCTCTTAGAACCAGGCTGGCAGCTTCACAAGGCTGTATCCCTCAGAGCTGTCTCCTGCCAGCAGGCTAACAGTTCCTAGGCTGAGCTTCTTGAAAGGAGGGGGGAGGGAACCATGAGAAATCACCTGACGAGAAATGAAATGGACTCAAACAGAGAGGGCCTGGGAGATAAGTGACTCCCCACTTTATTCATGCCAGCCATGTGTTATATACTAAAAGGTACTGTGCTCTGGGCAAGGAAGTGGAGGGCAGAAGGGTGTGAATGAGGGGAAGGGAAGTGCTGGCCATCCTGGCTCCTACTGGGGACTGAAGAGCTCCTGTTTTTGCAACTAGTAAACTAGAGGTGTGACATTTTGCTCAATACCTCAAAGGAAGGCAATCAGGGTCTGGAACCTCGCAGAGATAGGCGAGGCAGGATATACTGCACTATCCTGACCTTAAGGAGTTACAGAAAACTCACAGAGGCAACTTGAATGCCCATGGATATATCAGATAACTCATGTAAGTTCTGGGATAGGACTTGCAGGTCCTGCCTCGAGCCAGACAAAGTTTCATTCCTACAGGCTAAAAAATTGTAGGTAGAAAAGTAGCCAGTGGTTTGGCTAGAATAAAAACAAACAGGGTGACTTTGGAAATCATTAAAAATATTTTAAATGGCTGGGTGCAATGACACATGCCTTTAATCCTAGCAATTAGGAGGCAGAGGCAGGCAGATTTCTGTGAGTTCAAGGCCATGCTGCTCTACATAGTGAGTTCCAGGGCATCTGGGACTACAGGGAAACACTGTCTCAAAAAAGTCCACCAAAATATTTTAAATGTACTGGAGTGGATCCCATGCAGCAGCTCTTGTATGTGGTTTCCCAGATCCTCCCTTTCCATCCAGGGTTTCCAGGTGATCTATAAATGACAAGCTGGGGAAGGAATCACACCTTGGAGTGAGGAATCTCTCCTTATTGGTTCCTTTTCCACAATTCAGAATTTACCAGAATATGATCTAGTTGTACCCACATTACCTTGTGGAGCCAGGTGTGGAGGGTGTCTGCTATCCCTGGATAGTGCAGGTTGGACTGTCTTGCTTTCAAAGCAAGATTGGCCTTCCATAGTATGACACTGTCAAAGTAAACAACAACAATAAGAAAACAAACAAGGCTGATTTTGTCCTCAGAGTTTGCAGATGGCTCGCCTATAAAAGAATGTTCTCTAGCTCCTGTGGCTTCTCAAAAACTGCTATCTGCTTATGTCAGAATTTTCCTGTCCCAATCCATTTTATTTAAAAAAATTTATGTTATTTATTTCTGTATGTGTATGAATGTACTGTCTGCATGCAAGTTTGTGCACCCGTGTCGTGCAATGCTGTGGAGGTCAGAAGAGGGTCTCGGATTCCCCTGGAGCTGGAGTTCTCCTGGAATTGGAGTTTCAACGGTTCTCGGCCGTCATGTGGGTGTTGGGGATCGAACCCGGGTCCTCTGTAAGAGCGGTTGGCACTCTTAACCGCTAGGCCATCTCTCCAGCCCCCCCCCAAACCATTTTATACTCCACAGTAGAGGACAGAGACTACTCCACTCCTCATGATTGAGTAAGCTCAAAACCATAAAGCTCGGTGTGTCCTTGGACATGGGAAAAATTTCTAGTTGTGATAAAGTCAACAGGGAGGATGAATGCAGTTTCTTTTCCATTCCAATTTCAGAAATTAAAAACCTCAATATTTCTTAGAGGTTTTTTACATGAATTTTCTTCACTTTTAGTTCAGTACCTCATTCCCACCTACATACACTTCAGGGGAGCATCGATTATTTGTAAGAGCATTGAGGAGGTGTGGGCTGGGGATGTGTGTGTTATTCTGAGATTAAGTCTTTGGGTGGAAGATGGATGTGATGATATGGAACCTCTTCCTCTGTGGTGTGGAAATGTTGTCCTTGGAAGATTAGTTTTGTGTTCTTCCAATAGAGGGATTTCAGGACTGTTCAATGATAGTTGGGCTGTGCGCAAACTGAACAAGGAAACACACGAGTAAGAAACACCAGCACCAGGTGTATTAGTCACATTTCTCTTGCTGTGATTAAAACATCATGGCCAATGGAACTTATAAAAGGAAGGTTTTATTTGAGCTTGTTATTGATGGTTCTAGGTAATTAGAGTCCATCTTGGTGGGGAGGCATGGAGGCTGGAGCTGGAGCAGAAAGCCAAGGATCACATCTTCATGTGGGCACAGGAAATAGAGAGAGCAACTGGAGACTGGCAAGTCTTTTCGAACTCTCTAAGCCCACCCCCAGTGATGTACTTCCTCCAGCATGGCCACACCTTCTAAAACATCCCAAAATATGACCCCAAACTGGGGACAAAATATATGAATACTTGAAGCCTATCGGGGACATTCTCATTCAAACCATCACACCAGGCTTGGTCTTAACATGGAGGAGAACTGTGAAGGAAAGGCCCTATAAACTTAACAGCACACATCTATTTTTTGAATGGGAAATAATTATATTTATATGGTATTCTGTCTTAAATTTTTACTGAATCTTTGTGATTTTCATACACTTATTTAATGCACTGAGATCCTTTCCCCCATTTGCACTCCCCCCACAATCTCCAGCACAATTGAATGTACTTCACTAAACACACTGTATGGCCAGCAGAGTCTGATTTCTCCTCACATGTCCCTCAGCATGTGTCCATCCACTGGATCCTGGTCAGCCTGCCAAGAGATCCTGATATTACTAGAGCTAGTCTTTGAGAGGAGGCTTCCAGGTCAGTTCCAGTTCAATTGCTCCAAGTCCTATGTCCAAATTATGGCCTGTGCTCAGCAATAGGGACCTACCTTCAAATTCTAAGAGGCAATCAATGGCTGTGGTGATATCCTGTGTTATGCTGGGTATCTTTTGGAATATCCTGACCAACAATTGGAAGGGAGGAGTATTAGTCACTTTTCTGTTGCTGTGATAAAACCACCATGACCAAGGGGACTTAATAAAAGGAAGAGTTTATTTGAGCTTACAATTGACAGTTCCAGGGAATTAAGAGTCCACTGTGGCAGGGAGGCATGGTGGCCAGAGCTGGAGCAGATATCTGAGGTTCACATCTTCCAATGAGCACAGGAAGTCAAGAGAGAGACACTGGAGACTGCAAGGCTTATTGAACGCACTAAGCCCGGCCCCCAGGATGGCCACACCTTCTAAGACCTCACAAAACAGCGCAACCAACTGGCGACAAAATGTCTGAATACTTGAAGCCTATGGGGGTCATTCTCATTCAAACCACCACCGGAGGTTTTCCTGCCTGGCAGTGTTTCTTGTTACATGGACTTCAGTTATACATATGGACTTCAATTTTCTTTTTTTTTAATTTATTTTTATTAATGCTTTGTGTATTTCATACATCATTTTCCAATTTAGTTCAGGCATATATCCCCTTCCCTTCCCCCCCACCCCACCCCTACCCATCGCAGATCGTGCTTCTTCCGTTAAGTTTTCTGCATCTTTCTCTGCTTTTTTGTTTTGTTTTGTTTTCATTTTTTTTAACAATAGGTGATAATTTGTGAGTACAAGCATCCTTCATGTAAAACCAATTTGCAAGCAGTTGTGCCCAAACCCACACAGCTCATGGGTCCCACCATCCAGCAGGGGGGGCTTGTATGTTCAATCAAGTTGGTCAAATGAGTGTCCAGTCTATATTGTTGTAGTTTCACCATTAACCCCAATCGAAGCCCTTACATTCTACCACGCCCCCTCTTCCGCAGATTGTTCCCTAGGCTTAGAAAAGGGGCACAGGTGGATGAGAAGCAAAACACTCTACTTTCTCCGGAGCTGATGTCTTGGTCTCTAGTCAGTTCTGGCTGTTTTCTATATGAGTATTTTCCATAGAAAATAAAAATTTCTTTTTTCACATCATCCAAACATGATTTATCTCACTTCTCACTCCCCCTGTATAACCCTTCTTACCCCCTCCTCAGTTAAAGTCAACCACATTTTTCCATTTCCCCTTAATAACACCTGTCTCCTGCAATCCCTCTCTTTTGAGCTCCTTCTTCCCATTCACCTTCACAGTTCTGGTCGCTGTTCTTAGTTCCTCACACTGCATCATGATGTATATTCTCATTTAGGGATTTGGGGATAAGATCCACAGATGAGAGAGAACATATGCTGCTTGTTTTTTTGAGTCCGTGCTACTTCATTTAGAATAACAGTTTCTAGTCTCATCCATTTACTGCTAAATCTCATTTTCTTTAATGCTGAGTCAAACTCCATTGTGTAATGTACCACATTTTCATTCTCCATTCTCCAGTTGAAGGATATTTAGGCTGTTTACGTGTCTTAGCTATTGTGAAAAGAGCAGCAACAAACGCAGCTGTGCATGTATCTCTGTAGTAGGATTGGTCCTTTGGGCATATGCCAAGGACAAGCATAACTGGACCATATGGCAGATGTATTTTTGGTTGTTTACCCCTCTGAGGTCAACCAGTCCTGGGGGTCTATGTCTATGGGCATCTCTTGAAATGTTCTGCAGTTGTGAGTCACCAGTCCTCCTCGTCAGGGAAGTCTTGGAGAACCACTAATGAGACTGTAGCCTGTACTAATGAGAGTCTAGTCTGTAAAGAGGAAAGTCTTCAAAAAGGGAAGCCTGGTCTAGAAAGACCTGACTTTGTCCTCGTGTCGATGGAACTGGTAAATGAAAAACTGAAAGGAGCCAGAGGCCTCTCCCCCCAAAAGTCCAAGTGGCCCCTGTGGATCAGATCCTCAACTGACCTTGAGAAAACAAAGGTTGGTTAATCTGGGCTAACTGTATGGTCTTAGACACCCAAGAAGAAGAGTATAACCAAAAGATAAGTAATCATTATATTTCCTTTAAAGTCTGAAAGATTGTGCCCCAAACGCTAGATTTAAATTCATTTAAAGTCATATGAGAACTGTTGTTATCAAATAATAAAGTTTTCTCTTTCTGCTTAAGCAGTTGCCCGAGGGAAAACTCACATCATGACTATTGAAAACTCCTGGAAAGCAGATGCAGAGTCCAGAGACCATGAATAAATGAATAAAAGGAGAAGCTGAATAATGGACACTTTGGAACCCCTCACTGAGAGATTCCAATGGACTTTTAAGTTGAACATTTAATTTACACCATTCCTCTCTTGGTTCCCTGCCTATGTACCTAGCTACTCTGACCTTCACATGCACTGCTCAAGGATTTTGTTCTCTCTATAGTCATACTTTTTGGGGTCTTTTAGATAGATCCACTGAGCAGGAGTTCCCCAGTCACAGAAACAATAAGTATAAGAAGATAGAGCAGAGCAATACTTAGATAAAGAAAATGAAGTTGAGGAGAGGGAAGGAGAGAAGGGGAAAGAGAGGAGAGGTAAGAAGAGGAGGAGGAGAGCAACACGAAAACAAAACTAGTAATAGCGTCTTACCTTAAAGTTCTAGGAGGTAATCTAAGGCCATGGCAACAGACTGTGTAATTTTAAAAGTGTCTTGGACTACCCTGAAGAACAACTCAAAGGGAGATTTCTCCTGTGCAGCTCTGTGTTTCTTATTATATAGCCTTCAGCTATACACATGCATGTAGGAATGGAACTTTGTGTGGCTTGAGGCAAGAACTTGTAAGACCTGTCCCGTAAGACCTCCAGTTATGTGATATCTCTGTAGACAATCAGTTTCCTCTATGACTTATCTGTAGCTCTGGAAGTGTCGGCATATTACAATGTTTTCTTGCTTCACCTATCTCTGCAAAGTTCCACGACTGGATATTCCCTTCCCTTGAGGCATTGATCAAAATTTTACAACTCTAGTTACCTGTTGCACAAACAGGAGCTCTGCAGCCCCCCCATTGGAGCAATGGTGCCTGGCCCCTCAATTCTTCCTGTCCCCCACTTCCTTGCCCAGAGGACAGTAACTTTTATTATACAGGACACTGCTGGCATAAGTAAAGAGAGACCCTATTCTCCTAAACTTGCCCTCTGAGTCCGTGTTTTATGCCCATTTCTGTCAGGTAACCCTCCCATGGTCCCCTCCCCACTCCTTGCCAGAGATAAGCTGAGAGATTGTCTGCCTACAGGCAGGAGACAGCCTCGAGAAATTCAAGAAAGGAAGAACACCATGTGGATGTCAGCCACACGTGACTAAAGGACTATTTAGATGATTATTAAACTACTACACATGCACTCATGTACAGATATTGTATGCGTAATTTTTCAGTAGGCTTTTGAAATGATACATTTCCTTATGGTTTTTCAGAGCAGATAAGCATGCTTTATTCTCTCTTTCTCTCTCTGTCTCTGTCTCTGTCTCTGTCTCTCTCTCTCTCTGTTTATCCCTCCCTTCTCCTCCTCAGAAAATATACCCCAATTTCCCCAAGTTTGTCCTTGATAAATGCTGTCTCCTCTGACCTGCCACCTCATGAGCTCCATCTTCCCTTTTATCACCTTGGTTCCTGGTATAACCTTCCTTCTTCCCCTCCCAGTTAAATAACTCCAGTTTACCCATGTGCCCCTTGGTAATACCTGTCTCTTACTATTGCTCTATCTCAGGCTCCTTCTTTGGTGGTAAGATCCACAAATTAGGAAAAGTATGTCTTTATTTTTTAATTTTTTTAGTATTTCTTTTTCTGAGTCTGTGTTACTTCATTTGCTATAACTGTGTCTAGTTCCATCCATTTACTTACGACTTTCATTTCATCTGTCTTTGCTGCAAAGTAGACCTCCAATGTATAATGTCCCACATTTTCATTCTTCATTGGTCAGTTGAGGAAACATAGGATGCTTCCATTTCTCAGACACTATGAAAAGAGCACCAACAAATGAATAAGTACAAGCCCTTCATGTCTAGCCAAGGAGTGGAATAACCATATGGTAGATTCACTTTTAGCTTTTTGAGATCTAGAAATGCTTGACTGGATAGCACATAATATATGTGACAGGACACCAGAAATCAGGCTTGCTGACTCTGTGGGATGCGGAGGAAGAGCAAATCTAAATTTGATTACGATGTATTTTCTTAAATGCATTAAAACTCAAAAAATATTAAAAATACAAAAGAGTTCTCAACACTGCTTCCAGAGTGGTTTGGTAAGAATGCATTCCCACCCACAGTGGAGGAGTGTTCCCTTTCCCACATTCTCGCCACCACTTGTATTCATGTGTTCTCTTGATCTTAGCCAGTCTGACTGGGGTAAGATGAAATCTTACAGTGGTTTTGATTTGACTTGGAGCAGTGGAGCTTGACCTGGCCTGGAAGCCTCCTCCCTGAAGACTAGTTCTGGAGGACACTGTGCAAACTGCTAAAGGAAAGAATCATTCTGTGTTCCAACCTCAGTTTTACAGCCAAATCACCAGAAAAATGACCAGCACAGAAAACAATATTGGTGCAGTAGTGGCACTTTATGAGGGGTGATTAAAGCTACCAATTTGAACTTACAAGCCCATTTACTGGGAGAGAACTTATGTGAGGTACTGTAAACATACTGAAATTCAAATGGCTGGAGAAGTCAAATCTGAGACCTGAGAGCAAACCCCAATTTGGTCACATCTCTAGACAAAGATAATCTCTTACTATACGATAAATATGGATACTTACATTTAAACAAAAGTATGTATACAGTCACCTCCAGAATATTCTATTGCCACAGAGACAATTACAGAGTTCTGCAACTGTTCACCCAAGGGGAAAAGTGTCTGTGAGTAGTCCAACTGTAAGTGACACATCTACAAACTCACTTCCATATTGAAAGATTGTGGAACACAGAGGGAAAAGAGATAAAAATATGTCACTCAACTCTCATAAGTGAAGGTTCTTCATACAACAGAGGTCAATGAACAGAAAAAGGCCAGAAATTAGCCAAGTGAAGAGAATAAGAGTCTGCAGAGTGTGGGTCCCTGGACAGGACTACTATGCTGAATTTCATCCACCCAGGACTCATGGGCCATTGCACAAGAGAGGGCAGAAATGTTGCAAGAGCCAGGGGATGATTTTCATTACCATAAGGTAGCAGAGCCTTATAAGCTCCTGGGAACTTGCTTATATGAGCTTCCATCAACGATGTCAGCACATACCAGACCCACACACCGTCAATCAGGTAAAAATTCAGTGTAGAGTTGGGAAATGAGCAGCAGGCCCCAATCTTGTCCAAAGGACTATTGGCAGCCGATTACCAAAGGGTCAGGTAGTGTTGTTCATCTTTGAGGGAGTGACTCTAGATAGGCTAAGTGCACCCCCATGTATGAACTTGCACTGAGGGTCATCTGGATATAGAAACTTGAGTTGACAGACCTTTACATACATGACAGAATGGGTGGAATCCAGCGGGACAGGCAGAGGTGTGAGATCAGGCCAGCATGGTTACAAGAAACTTCCAGGCATCCAGGACTACAGTGAGTCCCTTTGTCAAAGCCACCTAGCCCCCCCAAATACTAAAGAAGATAAAATAGACCCATACTGCAATACTCTTCATTATACTTTGGAAGCCCATGAAAACACTTTGCCATTTGCCAAGTGTCATTCTGTTGGTCCCCAGGGGCTTGGTCTCAAAATTATTTCCTTATTTTCAACAAAAAAGGCTTTGGCTCTGGTCATCCTTAATGATGTTTACTGACACAGTTTCATGTTGATTCTATGACCTGAATTTTTATTTCCTGGGAGGAACTACAGCATCCCCCTGAGGAATAAATAGAGAATTCGGAGTTCCTAATCTACAGTGAATTCCTGATCCCTGTCTTGTACAAGTGGCCAACCCACAAGATCCACCTCAACATGAAGCTGCTCATCATCTTCATGCTGGCTGACATCCTTATTTGCTGCTATGCAGGTGGGTTTTGTGGAAGGGTTGGCTACTTTTGAACTATACACTGGTGCTGGGTCCCCCAGGAAGACATGTTCATCCCTCAACCCTTTCACATATCAAAAGTAGCACAAGGTGTCTGTTATACTGTTCATAAAAATCAATATACAGTTTAGAGTCAAAATGTATCTCTGATTTTAGTTTGTGTCATTACTATGCAGTGCGTCCCATTCTGATCACAGCTCTCCTGAAATCCATAACAAGGATCACATTTGAATATGAGGTGGCTTTGAGAAAGGGTCAAGTGGGAGGGTAGAAATAGTGACTGAACAACACTGGACCCAAGTGGGTTCCATAGCATTGAACATCTCAGTTTCCTTAACTGTGGAAGACTTACATTTCAAATTCTAGCATATGGAATAGGAATTTGGCAAGAGGAACAAATAGCTTTAGAGCTATGCAACACACATGGCCAATTGTTCTGAGCTTTTCCATTTGGCCATATAGTCCTAATCCTTATGATAGGGAAGGAAAATCATATTCTCCACAATCATTTTCCAGTAATGAAGGAAGTGGATCCCTGTTCCTAACAATGTTGTCAGTACAAATGTGTCAGAGACTTCATGTGGCTTGTCCATTTCATGGTCCACATTGACTATTTCAAATATGGAAGACATTGGTACAAATTAGCAAAAACTGAACTATTTCCACAATTTGATAGAAAGTTGACTACTTGGCGATGGAGATATGGCTCAGTAGTTAAGAACACTGGCTGTTCTTACAGAAGACCCGGTTTTGATTACCAACACCCACAAGACACATAACAACCATTCACAACTCCAGGGCATCTGATGCTCTCTTATGACGTATGTGGGCATTGCACAATATGGGAGTGCTTACACATATGCAGGCAATGCACTCATACATAAAATAATGAATAACAAAGAAGTTGAAAACTCAAGAGTGAAAATTGTCCACATGACTCCAGTAAAGGTGTTCACACAATTCCACTTCCTGAAACATTCTCCTCCACACCTTTGTATCATGAGACACATCAGTTACAAAAGCCTTTTATATTGCTTTTGCATGTAGATGATGCAGATAACAGAGATAATAGATGATATGCTAGATTCATAGGACACTTGAAAACACTGTGTGGTAGTCTCAGAATAGCAAGAAAATGCTGTATTGTTTTCAACTAAAATAACACAAAATGATGTCTACATCCACCAAAGCAGAGCATCTTCCTTGTACAGTACCTCTCTCAGCAGACTCTGCAGGGATTGGGGCTCCCTGTTGTTTTGATTTTTTTTTTGTTTTTTTTTATTTAACATTTTTTTATTGATGCTTTGTGCATTTCATACATCATTTTCCAATTCAGTTCAGGCATATTTCCCTTTCCCATCCCTCCCACCCCCACCCCAACTGAGATCATGCATTCTGCCATAACTGTCCTGCATATTTCTCTCAGTTTTTTTTTCCATTTTTTAGCTATAAGTGATAATCCATGAGTACAAGCATCCTTCATGTAAAACCAATTTGCATGCTGTTGGCAAACCCCACAGCCCCACCTTCCCGCGGGGGGTGAGGGTTGTCTGTTCAATCCGGTTAATCAAATGAGGTGGCCATAACTATATGCTGTAGTTTCACCTTCACCCAATCGCAGCCCTTACATTTCTACCACCCCCCTCTTCCGCAGATTCTTTCCTGGGCTTCGAACGGGGCATAGGTGGATGAGACGCAGAACAGTCCACTTTCTGGAGCTGTTGTCTTGGACTCTGGTCAATTCTGGCTGTTTTCTTTCATGGGCTGACAGTTTGTCCAGGAATAACCTTCGATCCTACTAATGGAAGCACAAGCAATTAGATATTATAGGTATTTAAACAGCATTAAAGTTATGGTAGGTTACTGTGGTATAGACACATATGTTTAGATGATATGTTGATCCCTGTGAATTACATTTTTTTCCTGTTAAATATGACAGGTTCTTATTGTGGCTTATGGACATCTCTAACCTGTAGAGGATGTACAGCTTGGGCATCAGCCATGGGTTATTCCTCCAAGCAGAGAGCCAATAGCCAATTAGCTTTGGGATATACAGGAATATAGCTGCCTCTGCTGCACATTATTCCAGGCATGTGAGGTGTAGCTGGTGTTGCCGGTGGAGTCTTGCTTGACTCACGGAGCCCGTATTGCTTTATTGGTTTTTTAGGGTCTTTGGTAAACACTCTCTGGTGTTCCCGAGGCCATCTGTACACGTGTATGTGGGTTCTCAATACATCTTTCCCATGTTCATTGTTAGGTTCTTCGGCAGCAGGGCCTTACCTTATCGCCTCTCTTCTTGCGGTGTCCCAGTTTAGAGGCAGGAGCCTTTACCTTTTGTGGGGCATTAGATCCCCTGGCCAACATTTCCCTGATAGAATAAATCCATTATGATGTCATAGCTCCTGTATTGCTATACTTTGCTTAAATGCACAACTTAGGACTTTAGTATTAAATTTGGTTCTGAACAGAGTATAGTCCTTTTCACAGTTCCTTTGTCTATTAGTCAATTTTAAAGAAGGCAGTTTTACCAGTTTTTATAAGAGATTACCTCTATAATAGTTGTTCCAATTTACAGTTGGAGAGCGACACTGTTTGCGCTTTTGATCATCATTCCTATTTCTCCTTTTTTGGGGGGGGAGAGGGCAAGGAAAGTCTTCTCAATCAACCCTTTGCGGCACCTAACAGGTAAGTTTCATTAGGATCTTATAAATAGTTGTTACTTGTAGGGGCCACAGAGGGGTTTGATGTTTTAACAATCTGAGGCTTTTTTTTCCTTTCGATGTTCAGACGGTCAACCTTTCAGTTGGCTCTTTCTTGTACATCCTACTCAATGCAAGCTGTATCTTTTCTTTTTCAGCCGTTAAGTTGGTGACCTTTTGTCTCCTGTTGGAAACCACAAATCTTTTCCATATTTAGTTTTAAGATTTGACTTGCAAGGTTTTGACGAGAAGGTTTCATGTCTATCTTTACCCCCCCCCTTTTTTTTAACCATGCAGTCTCCAGAAGACGTGTATATTACATAACTATAGGGTGGAATCAAGCTCGATTTCCATCAATTTACCATGTTGTTTGGGTGACTATATATGTTAATTGGGAAACAATACTTAATTTTTATGTTAAATCATTCTTAAGTGAATGTGCAAGTGTGATACTGTACGGAGAAAGATTAGTAGAGAACAATTTTATGTGCCAATCCCAGATGTTATTTGCTCTACAAATTTATGTAAAACAATGTGGATCAAAGGATTTATAATCTCCATTTAACTCAGATGCATTACCGTTTTTGTCAGAGTCTGTAAACCCAATGTGTTTAATATACACATTTAACTTTTACTACGTCCTAAACACCATGTCATCCTGTAGACAGTGTCTAGGCAAAACTGGGTACTTGTTGACTCACGTCAATTAAATAATGGCATTAATCGAATAACACTGTGTCCCTCTCCACTCCCCTCCCCCTTCCAAATTCACCATTTCAGGTCCGTTTTCGATGCAGTTCCTTCTGTTGTTCTTTTACTATCATCCCTCTCACGAGAAATATTAATATCTGGGTTATTGGAACTGCATCCCACATATGAGGGACACATTGTCATTTTGTTTTTGGGGACTGTGTACTTCATCTCAACATGAATGCTTCCCGCTCATCCATTTACCTGCAATTCTATTTTCCTCTTTTTTTTACCGCTGCATAGACTCCTTGTATACATGTACCACAATTTTCTTATCCACTCTTCAGTTGAGGGGCACCTGGGCTGTTCCAGCTTTTTTGCATTGTGAACAGCGCTGCAATAAACATAGCTGTGGTCATGTATCTTGCAGTAAGATGTGTGTTTGGGTATATACCCAGGAATGGTATGACTGGGTCAAATGGAAGGCTCATTTTGAGTCTATCTAAGGGTTCTCCACACTGCTTTCCATAGCGGCTTTTACCGTTTACATTCCCACCAGCAATGGATGAGTGTTACGCCCTTTTTCCACAACCTCTCCAGCACTTGCTATCCATTTGTTTTCTTGACCTCTAAGCCAGTCTTATTGGGTAAGGTGATATCTCAAAGTGGTTTTAACTTTGCATATTTCCTTAATTATATCGATGTGAACACTTTTTAGATGTTTTTCTGCCATCTGTAATTCTTCTGTGAAGTCTCCATTATTCTTTGCTCATCTTTTGAGTGTTCATTTGTTTTCTTTCTTTTTATTTTTGAGTAGCTTGTCATACTCTGGAAGATTAATGCTTTGTCGATGTGTCTGCAGTAAGGTTTCTCCCACTCTGTGAGTTTTTCTTCTTCATCCTTTATTGTTTCTTTTGATTACAGAACTTTTGAGTTAAGGAGATCCCGTTTGTCAATTTTTGATCTTATTTTCTTGTGCCACTCTGCTGTCTGATTTAGGAAGTCTTTTAACCTATGTCTTGTAGTTGCTGCCAAGTTTCTCTTCTGATCACCTCCAGAGTTTGGAGTGTTCCTTCCGGTCTTTGGTCCATCTGGAGTATGACGTTTTGTACAAGGTGAGAGGTAGGGGTTAATTTATTCTTCTACAAGTGGTGATCCAATTTGCCAGCACATGCTGAAGATGCTGTCTTCCTCATGTGTTGTCTTCTTGGCCCCCTTGTCAAATATGAGGTGGCTGAAATGTATGAGCTAATGTTTGGATCCATCAGCTTTTATTCCATTGGTCAACGGTCTGTTTTTTGTGCCAGTACCGGCTGTTTTATGACTACAGCCTGTATTAGTTTGAAGTCGGTAATAAGTGTCCCCTCGTATATGCTCTTTTTTCAGGTTGCTTTGGCTATTGGGGATCTTTCTTTTTCCAAATGAAAATTGAGGAGTTTTTTTCCCAAGCCTGTGAAGAAATTCTTGGGGATTTTGCATTGGGATTGCTTTTAAATCTGACACTAGTTTTGGGTAGGATGGAACATTTTTACTATCTTTTTTTCCCATCCATGAGCATGGGAGGTTTGTCACTTCTGATGTCTCCTCAATTTCCTTTTTCAGGGGTTTTAAAATTTTTGTGTAGAGATCCTTGGTGTCCTTGGTTAGGTTTGTTCCTAGGTATTTTATTGTTTTTGCGAGGCTATTGTGAGTGGGAAGTCTCCTTGTAGTCTTCTTCAGTTGCCTGTGTTGATGCTGTACAGAACGGCTACTGATTTTTTTTAGATTTATTTTGTTTATCTGGGCCACTTTTACCAAGCTCTTAATCCAGTTCTAGGAGTTTTCTGGTGGAGTTCGTTAGCATCCCTCTTGAGGTAGACAATCATATATCAGCAAACAGGGATAGCTTCACCCCTCTTTTCAATTAGAAACTCCTTATAATTTCCTTTTCTGCACTTATTGCCCTAGCAAGGGCTTCAAGCACTTATTGAAAAGGAGTGGTGACAGGGGGCAGCCTTGCACGAGTTCCTACCTTTAAGGGGAATGTATCTGTCATTTCCCGCATTTAGATGATATTGCTTGGGTTTCCCTGTATATGGCTTTGATTACATTGAGGAAATGATCCCTTCAGACCAATTCCCTCCAGGACTTTAAAACATGAAGGATGCTGGGTTTCAAAAGCTTTCTCCGATAATGTGAGATGATGGTGTGGTTTTTGACCTTCAATCCATTGATATGTTTGTTGATGTTTATTGATTTTCGTATGTGGAAACCATCCCTGCATCTTGGGTATGAATTCCAACTTGGTCATGGTTGACGATTTTCTTGATGTGAGTCTGTATGTGTGGTTTGCCAGAATCGTTTTAGGATTTTGGCATCTGTGTTCACTAGTCGAGATGGGTCTATCGTTCTCCTTTTTGGTTTTGTTGTATCTTTCCCTGGTTTGGTAGTAAACGTAGATGGCGGGCTTCCATAGAAGGAATCTGGTAGAAGCCCTCCGTTTGTATCCTCTAAACAATTTAGATAGTAATGGTTGTATGTCTTTTCGAATATTTTATAGAATTCTGCCGTGAAACCATCCGGGCCCGGGGCATTTTTTGGTTGGGAGGCTGCTTATTACAATCTTCGATTTCTTCCTGTACTATTGGTCTGTTTTAGCTGTCGATCTCTTTGGTTGAGCTTTGGGTTTCCCAGGATTTCAGATTAGTTTATCCCAATTTCTTCTAGGTTATTCAAACTTAGTAGAGAATATAAGTTTTTGAAGTGTCCCGTATGATGTCTAGATCTTTTCATTATCTGTTGAATGTTGATATTTCCCCTTTCTCACAGATTCTATTGATTTGGAGTGTTCCCTCTTTTCTTTTGGTTAACTGGGCTAGAGGTCTGTCTATCTTGTTTATTCTCTCAAAGAACCAACTTTTGGATTCATTGATTTTTTTGTATGGTTTCTTTTGTTTCTATTTTCATGATCTCTGCTCTGTTTTTGTTATTCTTCTTGCTTGCTCGTTTAGGGTTCATCTGTTTGTCTCTCAGTATTTTTAGCTGAGTATGTTAGATCATTCACTTGTGCTCTTTCTGTTTTTTTTTAATGTAGGCACTTAGAGCTATAAATTCCCTCTTAGGATTGCTTTTAAAGTGTCCCATAGATTTTTGCTGTGTTGTTTATATTGTCATTCATTCCGGAATGTTTTTTATTTCTTTCTTATTTCTTCCTTGACCCATCATTATCAGGGATGGTGTTGTTTAATCTCCATGTGTCTGTAGGTTGTTAGGGTTTATTTGGTGTTGATATGAGTTTTATTGCACTGTGGTCTTGTAGATGCATGGATTATTTCAATCTTTTATATTTGTTGAGTTTTTTGTTCCCGGAGTATATGGTTTCATTTTGGACATGTTCCATTGAGGTGCTGAGTAAGAAGTGTATTCTCTGGTTGTTTGGTGGAATATTCGATTGATGTTCTGTGAGGTTCATTTGTTGTATTGTGTTATTTAGTTCCGATGTCTCTCTGTTTATCCTTTTCCGTTGATCTCTCTAGGGGATTAATGGGGTATTGAAGTCCCTAGTATTAGTGTGTGGGGGTTAGTCTGTACGTTGAGCTCTGAAGAATTTTCTTTATAAAGTTTGGTTGCACTAGGTGTTTGGTGCATATTGTTTATGATTGTGAATTCTTCTTATCAATTGTTCCTTTTAAATTTTTTTTATTCTCTTTTCTTTTTATTTCTTTGCTTTTGAAGTCTATGTTTATGTCTGATATTCGAATAGCACACTATGCTTTGTTTTGGTACCATTTGCTTGAAAAATACTCTCTTCCATCCCTTCAACCTAAAGTTGATATCTATCCTTTGAGATTGAGATGGGTTCTTGTAGACAGCATACTAGATGGTTTTTGTTTCCTAATCCATTCTCCCAGTCTATGTCTTTTTATGGGGGAGTTTAGTCCATTAATATTTAAGGTTATAATTTAAAGATGGATGTTGCTTCCTTTCACTTTCATTATCCCTTTGGACTTCTAGCCTTGATTTTGCTCCTATGGTTTTGTTTTTATTAGTTTTTTCTAGGTGTTAGAGGATTGTTGTTCCTCTCTTCTGCCCTTTGAATTGCTTCAAGTATTTTATGAAAGTTGGTTTTCCAGAAATGTATTCCATCATCTTGTTTATGTCATGGAGCATTTTTCTTCTCCTTCAACATATAATCGCTTTTGCTGGATTAAGTTATACGGGGTTGGCATCTGTAGTCCCTTAACACTGGGAATGCTTTGCTCCATGTTCTTCTTGCTTTCATGGTTTGAGGCGAGAAGTCAGTTGTGATTCTGATGGGTTTCCCTTTGTATGTGACTTGTTTTTCTTTTGTAGCTCTAAGAATTTTGTCTTTGTTTTTTTCTCAGAGTATTTCTTAATAGTGTATGGAAAATATTCTGATTTTTTTCCTTTTAATTCTTTTTAAAAGTTATTTATTTTTATTTATTTTTTAAGGGAGTCACAATATAAGAGCACAGTTGTTTTCAGATCACATTAATGTTGCTCAGTTTGCCATACAATTAGGTAATTGGTGCTAGCATCCACAGATGAGGGATACCAGTCATCATTTGTTTTTCTGGGACCGTGTTACTTCACTCATTGTGATATCTTCTAGCTCCATCCATTTACCTGCAAAGTTCATGATGTCATCTTTCTTTACCGCTGCATAGAACTCCACTGTGTGTGGAGTAGAAAATGTACCACATATTCTCTATCCACTCGTCAGTTGAGGGGCACTTGGGTTGGTTCCAGCTCTTTGCTGTTGTGTAGAGAGCTGCAATAAAAATGGCTGTGCATGTAAATATTTTGATTTTTTTATTGTTTCATTTGGCAAATTTTCTGGTGGAGTCTGTAGTACATTCATAAGTAGAAGATAAGATCATTTTGCAAAAGACACGTTGAGTTATGAAAATGTAATCTGGAGACAGATCTCCGTGAGTTTAAGGCCAGCCTGGTCTACATAGTGAGTTCAAGGCCATCCTGGTCTACATAGTGAGTTCAAGGCCAGCCTGGTCTACATAGTGAGTTCTAGGCCAACTGAGGCAGCAGGGAGACCTTGTCTCAAAAAGACAAAAAAGGGAAAGGCAGCAGCAGCAGCAGCAGACTCCCTCCCCACTAGCTAGGGGACACTGGGGCCCCTCCCCTGGCTACAGACTAAACTTCCCTGCCCCTGGGTCCAGCCTGGGAGACTCAATAGGCAGACCCCACATGGTGTGTGGTTCAAGCCTGCCTGATTGTTACCTGCATCAGGCCTCTGGTGAAGCTCCTGACTAGCTGGGTGAGAACTAGTTCGTCTCTCCTGTACAAAGTCAGTCAGAACCTGAAGCCTAGACCAACCAGCCTTTCATACCCAATAAGAAGACAACGAAGAGAGCTGAAGAATACAAGCAAAGCCAGTCTTTAGTTCAATAAAGAAACACTTGTGTTTCATACCAGAATTACAAACAACAAAAGATATCCACATGCCAAAATCACAATGAAATAACAATAACATGAAAAATAGTAAGTCTCCACTAAATACTACCAGTCCTGTAGCAAACTCCTATAATGAGTGCCCTGTAGCTGTAACTCAAGACATAAATCTTAAAAGACCTATCATAAACATGATCAAAGAATTCAAAGAATTTAAAGAATACACAAACAAACAAATCAATGAACTAAAAGAAGACAAGGATAAACTAAAAAAAGATAATGATAAACTTCAGAATTAATTCAGAAAAGATATAGAAATACTGAAAGAAACTAGGGCTGAAATGAAAAAGGAACTAGAACACTCAATCAAGCATCTGGAAAGGACAGGAGAAAGCCTCAGTAACAGAATGAATGAAGTAGAAAATAGAATATCAAGGCTGGCAAACAACATAGAAGAATTGGGCCACTCAAGCAAAGATTACAAAAAGTTAAAAAAAAATAGAATAATCAGGAAATGTGGGATACCATGAGAAGACCAAATAGGTATAGAGGAAGGAGAATACTCTCAGGATAATGGTATTGATCAGCAGAAGAAAATTTTCCCAAATTAAGGAAAGACATACCCCATATAAATACAAGAAGCATATAGAACACCAAATAGATGGCACCAGAAAAGAAATTCCCCATGCTGTATCATAGTAAAAATACTAGATGTAGCTGGGTGTGTGGCCACACCTTTAATCCTAGCACTTGGGAGGCAGAGGCAGGCAGATCTTTGTGAGTTCAAGGCCAGCCTGGTCTACGAAGCAAATTCCAGGACAGCTGGGGCTACAGGGAGACCCTGTCTCAAAAAGGCAAAAAAGAATCCTAAATGTTCAAAACAAAGAGAGAGTGCCAAAAGCTGCAAAAGAAAAACAAGTCACGTAAAAAGGGAAACCCATCAGAATTACAGGTTTGTTTTTTTTTTTTGACAGGGTCTGGAACTCACTTTGTAGACCAGGCTGGCCTCAAACCTCAGAGATCTGCCTGCCTCTGTCCCACAAGTGCTAGGGTCAAAGGCGTGTACCACCACACCAAGAAAAAAAAATCTCTTTTTAAAAGGTACTTTAAAGCATACATCAACTTGCTATGTAATTTAGGTATGTACATTTATATTTATTTTTGCCTGCATTCAAGTTTACAGTTAAACTGAATTTCTAAATGTGTTTTGGAATTAAAGTATAGTTGTTTTTTCAGAATTTGTAAATTTGGTATATGTATGGAGTGTAAAAAAAATGCTGAGAGTAGAGTCATGAACATTAGAGGCTGAGATAGAAGGAATGTGTGGATGAAACTGATCAATACATACCAAGTTGCAGTTACACTATGTAACTTGGCATGACACTTTGGTGTATGATTTTATAGTAGGATGAATATAGATGTAATATTACATGCATTTCAAAAGCCTCAAAGAAATATCTGTGGAAGCTTTAACCACAAAGAAATTATACATGTTTAACAACACAGACATGTTCAGTGGATTTAAGTTTTAAACAATGTATACATGCACAAAACATCATGTGACCCTATTAGTATATAGTTTATATTTGTATATGTCACCTAAAATAAATTTAATTAAAAAAAGAAAATGTTGTCTGGACTACATTTCTTTTTTTGACACTTTTCCTAAGTAAAAATTCAGGTGCTATAATGAATAGCAGTTTAGATAATGAACATACCTCTCATATTCCTTAATTTTTTGATTGATGTTTTGTGTATTTTTTTAATTGGAATTCAATTTTTTTATTTTTTAAAGTTTTAAATTTTTATACCTTTTATTTTTATTCCCAAATACCCAAAAATTTATTAACACTTTAGTACAATGAAAACATGTTTGCATCTTTGTTTTAGATGTTGAAAGGGCATAACCAATAGGTGTCAGTGTAGATCTGTTATTTTAATTTTTTTGTTGTTATTTTTAAGGGATTCTATAATGACACAGTTGTTTGCAGATAACACTGATGTTACTCAGTTTGTCATACAGTTAATTAATTGGTGCATTTTTCAAGTATCTATGCCCAAATTTTGAACAACCCAAGGTTCCCATAGTCCAGTTGGAGAAGCTTGTATGCACAGGCATGTTAGTCAATTAGGAGTCCAGACTATATTCCTGTAGTCTCATGATTCACCCCTATCTCTCCGCAGCCCTTACATTCTACCACGCCTCCTCTTCCGCAGTTTGTTTCCTGGGCTTTGGGAAAGGGGCACAAGTGGGTGAAAAGAAAACAGTCTAATTTCTTTGGAGTTGTCATTTTGGACTCTAGTCTGTTCAGGATGTTCCAGTGATACCCTTTTTAGTCATACTAACAAAGCACAAGCTATTGGATGTACAGGAATTTAAGCAGTACTAATTATTATGTCAAGCTTAGCTGTGAGCATAGACACAGATGCTTGGATGATTTGTGTATTTTGTACATCACTTTTCAATTCAGTTCAGGCATATTCCCCTCTCCCTTTCCCCCACCTCGCCCCACCCCAGATCATGCATTCTGCAATAACTGTCCTGCATCTTTCTCTCAGTCTTTTTTTTTAGATTAAATAGTGTGCTTTCCTTGTAACAGTGTTCTGCTTTTATGAGTTTGTCTATGCAATAGCTATTATAACTGTTATGCCTGTTCTACTCCTATTTTTCATGATGATTTATCATTAAGGGATTTAACCCAAATGATAAAGTTTCATGTATGTCAAAGCAATTTTATGCATCTATTTAAATGATCATGATTACCTACTCTGAGTCTATCTATGCCTTTCTCTCAGTTACATTGATTGATTGAATGGCATTTTTGGACCATCTTTTCTTCTATGATATGGCCTTGCTTCTCAGGGACATGAGCACAGCGGTGAGAGCAGGTCTCAGAATACATCCCAGCCTCAGCCCTTCCAGCATGAGGACGTCAAGAAAGATCCCATGTAGAGTTGGTGAGGAAAGAACTGCCAGGGCACAGCTCCAGAGAGAGGAGACACTGTGTGAGGAAAAAGTCGATTTTTAAAAATTTCAGTTCATACCGAGGTGTTTTGTTTTTGTCTTTTCCTTACAGGGTCTTCCTATAGTCCCAGCTGTCCCGGAATTCACTCTGTAGACCAGGCTGGCCTTGAACTCACAAAGATCTGCCTGCCTCTGCCTCCCAAGTGCTAGGATTAAAGGTGTGTGCTACCACACCCAGCTCTGAGGTATTCTTTAATGTCATGTTTTGCTTGTGTGTGCTGTGGAGGAGTTGCTGGGTCTGAATCCTAAGATGGCAGACAGCCAGGCCTTTTAAATCTCCAGTTTTAAAAGATAACAAACAGCATTCTGATTTGCAGATAGTTTAATGAAATAGAAATGTATGTGAGGTTTCAACAGTTGTCTTGCATTTTACAGGTAGAAGCTCAGAAGCAAAAAAAAAAAAAAAAAGAAAAGAAAATTATACTTTGTAGTATCAGCTCTTGGTCTCTGACTATCATATGGAAATTTCTGGTTATTGACAGTCGGGGCTGCTGTATATTACATCCTGGAAAACAACATTTGAGGTTATTTAAATTGAATTATTTTCAATGAATTTTTAATATCCCAGAATTCACCACATAAAAATCACATTATGTACTCATGTGTCCTGTCATTCAAGTGATTGTGATTCATGCTGAAACACGAGTATTGTTTCTAGAACTTTCTGTGTAACCCCAAGTGACTATTTGTCTCCAAATCATCCTATTTTTTTTGAATCCTTTATCCAGTAACCATTCTTGAAGTTAATTAAAACACTAGAGATAGAAGTGTTTTTGCTGCATTCTTTCAAAATGCACCTGCTTTAATCTTGGGTTTAAAAAGTGTAAATTTTGAATTCCTCAATGTTCTAAAACATGAGAGCTATTGATGATAAAGACCTTAAAGCAAACAGTAGTCCTTACAGGTTCTGTGCATGAATGAATTGCCAACCTGTGAAAGATTAGTCAAAACTTTTCTTTTTTGGCTTTTTGAGATAGGGTATCCTTTAGTCCCAGCTGTCCTGGAGTTCAATATGTAGACCAGGCAGGCCTTGAACTCACAAAGATCCACCTACCTCTGCCTCTCAAGTGCTAGGATCAAAGGCATGCATCACCACGTCCAGCATAAAACTTGGTTTTAAACAAAGAAAAATTTCATCATCCTCTAGTTTTATGCTCAGTTTATCTTTATGATTACAGATATATTTCTAATCACTGTACCCTGGAATGAATAAAGAGAATAAGTGAAAATGAAAAAAATACTAGGAAACAGAGGTTCATACTTAAAAAGATTATATATGGTTGTACCACTGAGTTTGTTTTCAAGAGGCCATTACCCATGCTGGTCTTACAACTCTGATCTCCACTTCCTCTTAATCTGTGCTAAATAAAACTGACCAAGATGTCCAAACATGTATCCTAACAAATGTGCTTGCTTAGAAATATAGTCAGAATTCTTAAATTAATTACTCTGAATATTGCTGAAATGATTTTTCTGATTCTACAAAAATAATCAAGGAATAAAAAATATAACACGTATATGTATACAGACATCATAAATCCATGACTAAGGCACCAGTGGTCCATGATAAAGGAATGCTGTTTCAGAATTAAGTGCATTTTACTCTGACTCAAAAATCAGATTATTTTTTGGTGTTAGGTAGATTAGAATGGTGTGTGTGTGTGTGTGTGTGTGTGTGTGTGTGTGTGTGTTTCTCTGAGTGAGAAGAGAGAATATAATATCCTGGAAAACAATGCGTAAGAGAGCCATACATGGGACTTTCCTCACTTTCTTTTTTAGAAATTTTTATTTTATATTTTTTATGTGTATGAATGTACTTTCTGCCTAAAGGTTTGTGCACCACTGTTGTGGATTGCCGCCAAGATCAGAAAAGGGTGTTGGGTTCCCCTGGAACTGGAGTTAAAGACGGTTCTCAGCCACCATGTGGGTGCTGGGAATTGAACCTGGGTCCTCTGCAAGAGCAGTAGGTGCTCTTAACCACTAGGCCATCTCTCCAGCCCTGAGACTTTCCTCACTTTCATCTGTTTCATTTATTGCTGACAATCCTCAAAACAAGATGAATTATTAGCTTTGTCCTTTGATAATGCTCTGTATTTAAAATATTTTATTTGCTATTTTTATTTTATCTATATTAGTGTATTGCCTGTATATACATAAATGCAACCACATTGGGCAAGTCTTGGGATAACTTTCAAAAATAAAATGCCCCAAATTAAATTATATCATAGTTTTATGTAGCATACACAGAATTCTTCGTTTGACCTTCTTACTCCCAAACTCAGAACACAAGTTTCTCCTGATCAATGATTATGCAAAACATAAATGAAAGGTTGATATTTACCACCATATCTTCAACTTTGGCCAGAGTGTCATTTGACTGGTTTAGATAACATTGTTTTAGTTGGTCCACAGCCTTTTCAGTGGCTGGTAACGTTACATATGGATCAACAACTTCCTGATATTCACTCACAGACACAGTTGGATCAATTGCTTTTGCAATAATTTCATCCAAAATGGTGCAGCCAAAAGTCTCTAGAAAAACATGAGATTCATTACTGGAGCTTGGAACTCATTTAGAGATGACCTCTTATGACTGTCAGGTTCTTGAATACAAGTGGAAACAGATTAGGAAAGGATATGGGGGAGAAATCATGAATCCAGAACAGAAAATTCAGGCTGTGAGATTGATTTTAGGTTGTTCCTAACAAACCAACAGGGAGCTCCAATCTCTGCCAACCTCTGTTGATAGTGACACACAAGAGATACATTGCTGTGTTTTGTGAACATAGAAATTTTTTGTGATTGTATTTGAAAATCATACACATTTTCTTGCTATTTTGAGAATATCATGCGGTATTTTCAAGTGTCTTATGAATATTGAATCTATCATATTATCCATGATCTCTGTTATCTGCATCATTTACATTGAAAAGCAACATAAAAAAGAAGCTCTTGTAAGTGATGTGTCTCACAATGCCAAGATATGGAGGAGAATGTGTCAGGAAGTAGAATCATGTGAACAATGTCTTCTGTTATCAAAATGGGGCATACTGCATAGTAAAGACATACTACACCCTTCTCCAATATGAGAGCCAAAGTAAAAATGAGAGATACATCTTGACTCTAGGTTAATATTGACTTTTGTAAACAATATACTGTACATTATGTGCTAGTGTTGACATGTAAAAGGATTCAGGGATATGAAAATATTTTCCTGTGGGACCCAGGAACAATGTGCAGTCCAAAATTAGCCATCCTTTTCACTCAACTCACCTGCATTGCAGCAAACAGGGATCACAGCCAGCATGAAGATGATAAGCAGCTTCATGTTGAGGCAGATCTTGTGGGCTGGCCTCTTGTACAAGACAGGGATTGGGAATTCACTGTGGAGCTGAGAACTCAGAGCACTCTATTCCTCAGGCAGATGCTGTAGTTCCTCCCAGGAAGTAAGAATGCAGATCATAAGAATCAACATGGCCCAGTGTCAGTAACATCGTTAAGGATGACCAGAACCAAGAAAGTATGTTTGTAAGGAAAGAGTTTTGAGGCCAAGCCTCTGGGGACCAAGTGATGACACATGGCACTAGGCAAAGTGTCTGCATGGGCTTCCAGAGTATAATGAGGACTATAGAACTATGGGCCTATTTTATTTTACCTTTTTTTTTTTTGGTCTTTTTGAGAAAGGGATCTCCCTGTAGCCTCAGATGGCTTGGAACTCACCATGTAGACCAGGCTGGCCTTGAACTCACAGAGATCTGCCTGCTTCTGGCTCCCAAGTGCTGGCATTAAAGGTGTGTGCCACCACACCACACTTTCCTTTTTATCGTTTTTTCTATATTTACGGTTGGTGGCTTTGAAAGAGTTTCTTGCTATAGCCCCCAGATGATATCTTGAACTTGCTTGTAAACCATCCTGACCCTGATCTCACACCTCTGCCTATCCCACTGGAACTTAACCATTTTGTCACCTATGCTAAGGCCTGTCAAGATTCTGTACCCAGATATCCCTCAGTACAAGTTCATCCACTGGGGTATACTTAGCTTATCTAGAGGCACTCCCTTAAAGAAGGACAACTTTGCCTTATCCAGCAGTAATAAGCTACCAATAGTTCTTTGGCTAAGGTTGCGGCCTGCTGCCTATATTCCCAGTTCTATGCTGGATTTTTGCCTGATTGAGTTTGCAATTGTCTTGAATGTGCTGACATCATTGATGTAAGTTCATATGAGTAAGGTCCCAGGAGCCTATATGTCACTTTCCTTATGATTATGAACCTCATCCCCTGGTTCTCACAACCTTTCTGTCCCGTTTTACACAATAATTCCTGGGTGGGTGAGATTAAGCACAGGAGTCCTGTCCAGGGACCCACACTCTTCGGATGCTTATTCTCTTCACTTGGTCCATTCATGGCACTTTTTTGTTGTTGTTTATCACCTTTGTTGTTAGAAGAACTTTTGTCGATGAGAGTAGAGTGATGTGTCACTATCTCTTGTTCCATATGTTTCCCAATCCTTAAGTGTGGAAGTTAGTTTGTAGATGTGTCACTTACAGGTAGACATCTCACAGACACTTTTTCCCTGTGAGTGGACAGCTGGGAACTCTGTATTGTCTCTCATTTTGGAGAGTGACTGTAGCTAATGAAGATATGAATTCTGAATCTGGAGGCAGCATCGGATTGTACATGACCTGTGTTTGGCAAGATGCAGGGTTTGTCTCTCTGAACTTCCATTTACCCTTTTCAAAGTGGCTAGAAATGACAAGTTTTTGATGTTTTACTAGTATAGCAGATAAATGATGTAAAGGAATTTATCACACCACTAAGCAGAAGACCACCATTGAAAACCATTTGTTTTATGGAGCCACAACTGTAGAAATCAGTACAGTAGTCCCTCGGGGCAAAAAAGGCAACTGCCACTTCATCCAGTAAATCCACTCTTTGATATATGTCTGAAGGGAACAGTGTCAGAATACTGTAGAGATACTTGAACATCTATGTTTATTGAAGCATTATTCCACCTTAGCTAAGGTTTAGGATCAGCTTAGATACCCATCCAAAGATGACTAGAATAAGAAATGGGATTTAAAATGTAGAATAGAATTTCATTCAGCTGTAACGTAATATGAATCTATGACACTTATATGGAGAAAATTAGTCAGAATATTACAAAGTAAGCAAAATCAGCTGATGTCACAAAAGTATCAAGTTCTGTATCATGTATGCACTCTGCTGTTGCAGCTATCCATCTTCTAATTATCCATCTGTCTATGTATACATTTACTATGATGTCCAAGTAGAAGAACATTTTGTGGAGAAGTGGGGGAAAGATATACCAGATCTAATCATGACCAATGTAAAATGATGTATATTTATGAAAGTGGCTTAATGAAAACCACTGCTTTGTATATCACCCACAAAATGCCTAGAAAAATCATTAAACAAAAAGTAGCACACTATGTGAAGAATAAACATACATGCAAATAAATTAAGTGGAAGTTTTTAATCCACATGCCCACCCATCCACTCTAGATATCTTGTGAACTAAAGCTGTGTTAAAGCACCTTCAATTTAATGAACATTTTGGCCCATGTTCATCTAGAGCTCACTTTTTATTTTATCTTATTTTATTTTATTTTATTTTATTTTTTTGGTATTTTTGAGACAAGGTCTCCCTTTAGTTCCAGCTGGTCTGGAGCTAGCTATGTAGACCAGGTTGGCCTTGAACTCACAGAGATCTGCCTGCCTCTGCCTCCCGAGTTCTGGGATTAAAGCCATGTGCCATCACACCCAACAGAGCTCACTTTTTAACAGCCCCCCCCACTCGATTTCAGAGAGAGGTAAGTGTGCATCTATCAATCCTTTATTCACAAAAGATGAAAGAAATACTGAAATGAATAATGAAATCACTCTCCTGTCATAAACACAGGGCAGTCTTCAAACAGAGAATCATTGTACCTGAGATGTGGATAACTGAATGGTGCTATCCTGGGACAAATCTGACAGAGTGTTCTGGACAGGAATGAGCAAGTCCAGAGGCCTGACCAAGATGTCATTTGCCGGTATTCAAAATGCTAGGAGAGGTGGGGATTTTGAGACCAAATGAGAAAAAGGAGGTTTTGAACAGTGACAGGTAAAAGATACTCTGACAAGAAATACAAAGTTCATTTCAGTATAAGAAAGAGGAAAATGTATGAGAGCCAGAGAGATAAGTCTGAATTAATTACCCTTGAGTAGTTTATTTAATGTCAGGATTATTTCTGACATGTGTGTTTTCATAATTCAGTAGGAATAGAAACGGAAGCCAGAACAAAATGATTTGACAGAGAACAGAAAGTCCAAAAACCCGAGTGCCCCTTGAAGACCAGAAACTCAAATGACCTCAAGAAAACAAAGTTTGGTTAATCTGGGCTAATTGTGTGGACGTAAGCACCACAAAAGAAAATATAACCAAAAAATAAAGTCAATATATTTATTTTAAAGCCTGAAAAATTGTGCCTCCACATATCGGGTGTACAGTTATATGAAATAATGTTAAACAGGCAAAAAACCTTAGATCTTGGCCTTGATTAACAGAGTAGGGTCACCTGCAGCCAAAGGACAAATCCACTATTCTTGTTAACCAATTATCAATAATAAAATTTCCTCTTTCCTTTTAGCAACTATCTAAGTGGAAACTCATATCCTGACTATTAAGAAGCCTGAAAAGCAGATCCTGATTCCAGACATCATGGCTAAATGAACAGAAGGTGAAACCTAAAAAGTGGATGCTTTGAAACCCCTGGTCAAGGAATTCTAATGAATTTGTAAGTTGGACATTGGAATTCACCCTGTTCTTACTTCTCCTGGTCCCCTGCCTGGATCATGCACCTAATTACTCCTGCCTTCATTTCACTTTCATGGGCACCAGTCAAGGATTTTTTCCCTCCATATTTATGCGTGGAGTCTTTTAGATTGACCCTCTAAATGGAGGATACCCCGGTTGCCACACCCAATATCACTTTTCAGCATGGAAGAAGCCAGAGTGGTTGGCGTCCAGATTCCCTTCTGGCAGTTTGGCTGAGTCTTTTCAGAGGGTAATATAACTAAACAGGAGCTAGAAATTGAGTAAGCAGTTTAGGGGTGAGACCCCCCCCAAATTAACCAGACTCTTTTTCAGCTGAGTACTCAAGGCTTCCTGGACTAGTCAGTAAACACATATCCTCTGGTAGCCCTGAAAGAGCAGGAAAAGAAGAAAGAAAAAAGAGAGAAGGGAAAAAAGAGAAGAACATACCAAGATTGATTCTTATTTCACCAGAATAAGGAATGGAAATCCTCCCCAATTTTTGTTCTTTTCGCTTTATTTTGTTATTGTCATTTTGTATTATTTGTTTTCCTATGAAAAGAAAAAAATGAACATAAAAATCAGCATGGCATTGGCACAAAACAGGCTTATAGTCAGTGGAAGAAAACAGAGACCCAAGCATTTGTGCACATAGTTAAAGCCACGTGGAGTTTGATTTGGCAAAGCTACCAAGAACAAATACTAGAGGAAAAACATCTTAAAAATGGTGTTGGAAAAATTAGACCTCTACATGCAGAATAATGAAAGTAGACTCATACCTGTCAGACCCTATCTCCCTGTACAAATGTCAACTCAAACTTAATCAAAGACCTTAGTGTGAAAAACCTGAAGTGCTGAAACGGTTAGAAAAAAAAGCATAAGTTGTACCCTACAAGATACAGGAGCAGTAAAGGAGTTTTTCATATCAGTTTCTCAAGAAGTAAGCTCAAAAATTGACAATGAGACCTCATTAAACTAAATAGCTTCTGTACAGCAGAGGGAACAACCACTCAATGAAGAGGAAGCTCAAAAACTGGAAGAAATGCAAATGAAAATCTATTTTAAGTTTTCATATACCCTCATTACAAGAAGCCAGTATTAGCCAAAACCCAGACTATGTGCAGGAGCCTGCCCGTGGCTACCCAAGGGTTAATTGCAGAAGCCTGCTTGCAGCAACGCAGGGGTTAATGACTCTATCTTCTGAGCAAGTACTCATATGCACTGGTGACCCCTTAAGTACAAAAATAACATGTCTGTGGTTTAGATTCCAGGAAATGAGTTAGAAATGCAGCCTAAGTAAGTTCCACAGCCCTGAGATTTTGCTTATGTGACAAATGATATGTATCTGCTGTTTAGCTTCCTCTTGTGGGATTTTTCACAGCCTGCATTTATATTTGGAGCTTCTGCTCACAATAAATGAGACGTGATCAATCAGAACCCTGTCTTGTCTCCATTTCTCACGGCCCTTGCCCTTCTCCCCTCTCGCCTTCTCTTCTAGGACCCCGTTGACTGACCTGCAGGACAGGTCAGCTGTGTACATAGCAGAAAAGAAAAACACAGACCAAATTCTGCACAGAACATTAATGTAAAAACTGACAACAAAACTTGCCAATCAGTAAAGAATACATTAAGACAGCATAACAGGACCAAATCGGTTTCATCCCATGGATGTAAGTTTGTTTCAGTGTAAGGAAATCTGAAAATGAAAACCAAAACATAAATAAAGAAAATGACAAAATTGGAAAAAATACATCTGAGCTGGGCTTGGTGGCATATGCTTTTAATCCCAGCACTCAGGCACAGGAAGGCAGATCTCTGTGCAGTTGATGTCATTGTGTCCTAAATAGTGAGTTCCAGGCCAGCTGGAGCAACAGGAATATATCATCTCAAAGGAAAAGGAAAGAAAGGAAGAAAGAAAGAAAGAAAGAAAGAAAGAAAGAAAGAAAGAAAGAAAGAAAGAGAGAAAGAAAGAAAGAAGAAAGAAACTCAGACAGAAAGAAAGGGAAATGCTTTAGATTGAACTCATCAAGCCTTCATCATAAAGCTCCCGAACAAGTTAGGAATGGATGCAACATTCCTTAAAATAATAAATATCAGGCATTTAAACCAATAGTCCGTTGATTAATGAATGGGAAAAAAGTGTAAAGAGGTCCCCTGAAAGAGGAAATGAGGGGCTGGAGAGATGGCTGAGTACTTAAAAGCACTAGCTACTCTTGTAGAAGACCCAGTTTCGGTTTCCAGTACTCACATGGTAGCTAACAACCTTCTGTACTCCAGTTCCGGGAGATCCAATGCTCTCTTCTAACCTCTGCAGCCATTGCATGGCACAGGTGCATTTACATACATGCAGGCAATACACTCATACACTAAAATAAAAATAATAAAATACTTTAAAAAATAAAAATAAAATACTTAAAAAAAATGAATGAGACCTTTGAGGGTTGCTGAGGAGAACTCGGGGAACACGGAAGTTGGACACGGATTCTGTGACATTTGACGCTGTTGCTGTGGACTTCACCCAGGAAGAGTGGGCTTTGCTGGACCCTTCTCAGAAGAAGCTCTACAGAGATGTGATGTTGGAAACCTGCAGAAACTTCACTTTTATAGGAAACAATTGTGAAGATGAGATTCTTAAAGACAATAATAACAGTTCTGGAAAAAAAGATCTAAGAAGTTGCATGTTTGAGACATTTTTTAAAAATATTTTTAAAATTTTATTTATTTTTGTATATGTATGAGTGTACTGTCTGCATGTAGGTTTGTGCACCTGTGTTGTGCAATGCTGAGGAGGTCAGAAGAGAGTCTCAGATTCCCCTGGAACTGGAGTTCTCCTGGAATTGGAGCTACGGACGGTTCTTAGCTGCCTTGTGGGTGCCGGGTATCAAACCCGGGTCCTCTGCAAGAGCAGTTGGTGCTCTTAACCACTAGGCTATCTCTCCAGCCCCATGTTTGAGACATTTTATGAGCATAAAGAAGATCCACACGATGGAGAAACTTTCACTTGGAATGAAAATGCCAATATCATCATGAGAATTTCTAGTGAACTAACACCATGTGAAAGTAATGTGTATGAAAAGGTTTCCATGTGTCATTCTCCCTCTAAGAACCATCCTATCTCTGAATATGAAGAATACAGAAACAGGGAAACAGGCCAGAGAACTCTAATGATTTCACAAGCTTTCAAAGGTGCATGAGAACTCACAATGTGAATGGGCCTTTTGAAAATAAGACATGTTTAAATGATTTTGATTTCCTGCCTTTGTTGGTTATATATCATGAAACACACAATGCAGCTGGATGTGGTGGTGCATGCCTTTAATCCTAGCACTTGGGAGACAGAGGCAGGCAGACCTTTGTGAGTTCAAAGCCAGCCTGGTCTACAGAGTGAGTTTCAGGACAACTGGGGATACAGGGAGACCCTGTCTTGAAAATACAAAAAAAAAAAAAAAATAATAAGAAAAGAATCACACAATGCAAAAAACCTCCATTAATACAGAGTATATAGAAAGGACTTTGCTTATAGCAGTTCATTTCACACATCTGGAGAAACTCAAATGGTAAGAAAGCATTATCCATGTAATAATATATGTGGGAAATATCTGAGTTCTTTCAGTTCTCTTTGAGAACAGAGAACATGAAAGAATTCATAGTGGTGAAAAACCTTATGGACGTAAGACAATGTGGTAAGGCCTTTAGAGGTAATAATCACCTTCAAAGACATGAGAAAATGCATACTGGAGAGAAACACTATGCATGTAAACAATATAGTAAAGCCTTTAGTTATAAACCTGATCTTGAAAGACATGAAAAATTATAGAGAACATTTGTTTATACAAATCCCAAAGTAACTGTTATACAGTTCTTAGTTAAAGCTAATGTGGACAAGAGCAATCTATACCACCAATTAACTCAGATGAAAAAACGCATACTGGAGAGAAAAACGCATGCATGTAAAGAATGTGGTAAAGCTTTTAGAGATCATAGTTATCTTCATTTACATGAAAAAGTCATACTGGGGAGAAACCATATGAATGTAAACAGTGTGGTAAAGCCTTTATATTCCCTAATTCCTTACCGTTAGATGAAAGAAAACATACTGGAGAAAAGCTGTATGAATATAGAGGGTGGTAAAACTTTTATTTCTAAATACACTCTTGAAAGGCATGAAAAGCACATACTGGGTCAAAATTGCATGTAAAGAATGTGGTAAAGACATTACACAATACAGTAACCTTGAAGTACATGAAAAAGCTCATACTAGAGAAAAACCATATGAACGTTATGTGGTTAAAGGCTTTAGAACTAAATATGCTCTTCAAAGCAATGAAAGAATGCATACTGGACACAATGCCTATGGATGCAAAGAAGGTGGTAAAGCCTTTATACAATGCATTTACTTTCAAAACATGAAAGAATGCATCCTGGAGGAAAAAAAAACATTTGACTGCAAACAATGTGATAAAGCCTTTGGATATAACAGCAATCTTCATTTACATACAAAAAATCATATGGGAGAAAAACCATATCAATGTAAACAATGTAGTGAAGTCCTTTTATTTTCTAATTTCTTACTGTTACATGAAAAGAGTCATACTGGAGAAAAACTCTGTGAATGTAAAAAATGTAGAGTGTAAAGCCTTTAGAGTTTCTGGTTCCTTCCAGTTACCTGAAAAAAAAATCTTCCTGGATAAAAACACTATGAGTGTAAACAGTATAGTAAAGACTTCAAATGTCAAAAAAGGAATGAGATCAGCATTTCTACTCTCTCTAGTCACATTCACTAGACAGAGAAGACTTGGCTATCGCAGTCAGACAAGACACACATCTTTCCACATTTGCCTTTGCATACCACAAGCAGACCTCTGTTTCTGCTTTGTCTTTTTCTATCTCTTTTAGGTTATTTTACTCTTTTTTCAGAGATGCTTTACATGCTGGTCTAAGTCACTTAATTGTGACAAGACCTCTCCTACTTCATAAAGATCCTGCCCCCCCTTAAGGGACTCAGCACAGCACCTTTCAAGCTCCATACCAATCCAATTTCCATGTCCTTGTTCTCTGGTCCAGTGAACTGATGCTACATATTTTTTTCATATCTTTTCGAGACAGGGTGTCCCTGTAGCCCCAGCTGCCTTGGAAATCACTCTGTAGACCAGGCTGGCCTTGAAATCACAAAGATCCACCTCCTTCTGCCTCCTGAGTGCTAGGATGAAAGGCGGGTGCCATCATGCCCAGCACCTAGTTCTCTTAGTAGTGCCTGCCCTACTTCTATTGTTCTCCAGCCTCTTGTGTTCATGGGAACCTCCACTGGGGATGACCAAGTATCTCTAAAGCATTGTACAAGCCAGTCCACCAGACAGATTTCCCCTGGGCTGTGTCAGGTTATGCAGTCTATGTGTCAAGGTGGGATGGGTGGTTATATTGCTCAGCTTCTCTGCTCCTGCAGCACTTAAAATAATTCCATATGCCCCCATGTCCCATAGCCCCACAAGCCAGATGGCTAGGGTTCCTTTATTACCTGTTTGAAAATCTTCCCCAAATCTAAGAGCTCCAGTGTTGAGTACTGTCCGAGTCTCTTGCACTGGTCCATTGTTAAGACCTCCATCAGCATGTTGAAACATGGATTCTTCCTTACTTTGTTAAAGGTTGAACCTGAGGGGCATCTTGAGCATTTCCTAGGTCGCTCCCTTCCTCATCACTATCTGCCTTCTCCCATGGGTTCCAGGATTTGGAGTCCCAGGATCAGCCTTCTATTGTAGATCTAATTTAAACTGTCTTCCCCAATTGGACCCCTCGCTGTACAAAAAGGCAGGCAAATATCTCTCTACCTCTTCTTCTCTTTTATGCAATTTTCTGGCAAGGTCAGAGGCCAATATTGAGGAGACCAGCCTCTTATTCCTTTCTGGCTCTAATTTCTCTTTAAAAATTTCAGTCTCCCTCCAGGCTGCCTCTTCCACCTGAGCTATATCTCCACTTCTGCAAAGCAGGGGCCAGCTTGCCTCTGAAGCTGCTTTATGCACCTTCTACCCTTGATGCACTGCTCCCAGGGATTGAAAATTTTGTTCCAGACTTTCAGATGCTTCAAAAACATCTCCATATTCACATGGAGGACTCCACTGCTCAAATAGCCCCTCTGTACCACTGGGAAGTGGGCTGCCATCTAGGGATCTCTCCCACCATCATCCACCTAGGTGGCTTCACCTTAGTTACACATCTCAAAATCCACTGTGTAATCCATGCTGCTGCTGCTACCCTGGCCAAGTCTGTGGGGATAGGCCACCATGGCCAAACTTCCTCTGCCATATTCTCTCCTCACCTAACTTTCCTTTGATTACTGGTCTCTTTACTCATAACAGAGGAAACTCCATTGCTCTTCCCAAACTCATCCTGTTTTTTTCTCTCCTGCCAACTATGCCATTTCGATGCAAAAATTTCTTTCTGGGAGGTATGAACATAGTGTTCTACCTTCCCCTCCTTCTGGCTCAAATGGAAAGCAAGGAATACTCTCCCAAACCACAGTTTGGAAAATTCTATGGAGCTTAATTGGGCTTGTTTATTAAGCAAATGGATGAGCCGGCCACTTAGAGAAAACGAGGTGCTCCCCCTTCTCTCATGTCCACATAGGGTCCCAGCGTGAAGCTATGTAGACATGGCCTATGCCCAAGATGGTGATGGGAGAAGAGGGAGCTGCTTCCTGGCCTTCTCTTCGTACAGGCCATTATCCTCTTATCATTATATAGCAAATGCTGACTGGCTGGTTGGAAGGGGTATCTGACACCCCTGGCCTTTTCTTTCCTCTGAGAATGCATTTGTTTTCCAAGGTCAGTCTTTCTTTTGGAGGACTATTCACATTACAGACAGTTTTCAAAAACTTAAAAATAAGAGCGAGCCCCTAACTCTGGAAGGCCCTGCACATGCCACGTGGAGTCCCACCCAGGTAGACCTCACAGAACACCATCTGCCTGGCCTCCACTCCTGAAGAATTCCAGATCTGGATCAGCACAGGCTCAGCTCCCAGAGGCTTGACAGAGGCCTGCACACCCACCCAGTAGACCCCATAGAAAATGAAAAAAAAAACTGAGAGAAAGATGCAGGACAGTTATGGCAGAATGCATGATCTGGGATGGGGTGGGGGTGGGGGGGAGGGAAAGGGAAATAAGCCTGAACTGAATTGGAAAAATGTATGAAATGCACAAAGCATCAATAAAAACTAATTAAAAAAAAAACAAAAAAAAAGAAAATAAGACATGTTTAAATGATTTTGATTTCCTGCCTTTGTTGGTTATATATCAAGAAACACACAATGCAGCCGTATGTGGTGGTGCATGCCTTTAATCCTAGCACTTGGAAGGCAGAGGCAGGCAGATCTTTGTGAGTTCAAAGCCAGCCTGGTCTACAGAGTGAGTTTCAGGACAACTGGGGCTACAGGGAGACCCTGTCTTGAAAAGACACACACACACGCACACACGCACACACACACACAAAAGAATCACACAATGCAAAAAACCTCCATTAACACAGAGCATATAGAAAGGACTTTGCTTATAGCAGTTCACTTCACACATCTGGAGAAACTCAAATGGTAAGAAAGCATTATCCATGTAATAATATATGTGGGAAATATCTGAGTTCTTTCAGTTCTCTTTGAGAACAGAGAAGATGAAAGAATTCATAGTGATGAAAAACCTTATGGACGTAAAACAATGTGGTAAGGCCTTTAGAGGTAATAGTCACCTTCAAAGACATGAGAAAATGCATACTGGAGAGAAACACTATGCATGCAAACAATGTAGTAAAGCCTTTAGACATAAGCCTGATCTTGAAAGACATGAAAAAACGTATACTGGAGAGAAAACGCATGCATGTAAAGAATGTGGTAAAGCTTTTAGAGATCATAGTTATCTTCAGTTACATGAAAAAGTCATACTGGGAAGAAATCATATGAATGTAAACAGTGTGGTAAAGCCTTTATATTCCCTAATTCCTTACTGTTACATGAAAGAAGACATACGGGAGAAAAACTGTATGAATATAGAGGGCGGTAAAGTTTTATTTCTAAATACACTCTTGAAAGGCATGAAAAGCACATACTGGGTCAAAATTGTATGCATGTAAAGAATGTGGTAAAGACATTACACAATACAGTAACCTTGAAGTACATGAAAAAGCTCATACTAGAAAAAAACCATATGAATGTTATGTGGTTAAAGGCTTTAGAACTAAATATGCTCTTCAAAGCAATGAAAGAATGCATACTGGACACAACGCCTATGGATGCAAAGAAGGCGGTAAAGCCTTTACACAATGCATTTACTTTCAAAGTATGAAAGAATGCATACTGGAGGAAAAAAAACATTTGAATGCAAACAATGTGATAAAGCCTTTGGATATAACAGCAATCTTCATTTACATACAAAAAAGTCATATGGGAGAAAAATCATATCAATGTAAACAATGTAGTGAAGCCTTTATATTTTCTAATTTCTTACTGTTACATGAAAAGAGTCATACTGGAGAAAAACTCTGTGAATGTAAAAATTGTAGAGTGTAAAGCCTTTACAGTTTCTGGTTCCTTCCAGTTACCTGAAAAAAATAATCTTCCTGGATAAAAACCCTATGAGTGTAAACAGTGTAGTAAAGGCTTCAAATGTCAAAAAAAAAATGAGATTAGCATTTCCACTCTCTCTAGTCATATTCACTAGACAGAGAAGACTTGGCTATTGCAGTCAGACAAGACACACATCTTGCCACATTTGCCTTTGCATAGCACAAGCAGACCTCTGTTTCTGCTTTGTCTTTTTGTATCTCTTTTAGATTATTTTACTCTTTTTACAGACATGCTTTACATGCTGGTCTAAGTTGCTTTGATGTGACAAGACCTCTCCTATTCATAAAGATCCTGCTCCCCCTTAAGGGACTCAGCACAGCACCTTTCAAGCTCCATACCAATCCAATCTCCAGGTCCTTGTTAAATCAAGTTTTTCCTTAAATATCTGGTAAACACATTCTTATCTGGTCCAGTGAACTGATGCTACATATTTTTTTCATATCTTTTCAAGACAGGGTATCCCTGTAGCCCCAGCTGCCCTGGAAATCACTCTGTAGACCAGGCTGGCCTTGAACTCACAAAGATCCACCTCCCTCTGCCTCCCAAGTGCTAGGATTAAAGGCGTGTGCCACCATGCCCAGCACCTAGTTCTCTTAGTAGTGCCTGCCATACTTCTATTGTTCTTCAGCCTCTTGTGTTCATGGGAACCTCCACTGGGGATGACCAAGTATCTCTAAAGCATTGTACAAGCCAGTCCACCAGACAGATTTTCCCTGGGCTGCCTCAGGTTATGCAGTCTATGTGTCAAGGTGGGATGGGTGGTTATATCGCTCAGCTTCTCTGCTCCTGCAGCACTTAAAATAATTACATATGCCCTCATGTCCCATAGCCCCACAAGCCAGGTGGCTAAGGGTTCCTTTATTACCTGTTTGAAACTCTTCCCCAAATCTAAGAGTTCCAGTGCTGAGTACTGTCCCAGTTTCTTGCCCTGGACCATTGTTACGACCTCCATCAGCATGTTGAAACATGGATTCTTCCTTACTTTGTATTAAAGGTTGAACCTGAGGGGCTTCTTGAGCCTTTCCTAGGTTGCTCCTTTCCTCATCACTATCTGCCTTCTCCCATGAGTTCCAGGTTTTGGAATCCCAGGATCAGCCTTCTATTGTAGATCTAATTTGAACTATCTTCCCCAATTGGACCCCTCACTGTACAAAAAGGCAGGCAAATATCTCTCTACCTCTTCTTCTCTTTTATGCAATTTCCTGGCAGGTCAGAGGCCAATATTGAGGAGACCAGCCTCTTATTCCTTTCTGGCTCTAATTTCAATTTAAAATTTTCAGTCTCCCTCCGGGCTGCCTCTTCTACCTGAGCTAGATCTCCACTTCTGCAAAGCAGGGGCCAGCTTGCCTCTGAAGCTACTTTATGCACCTTCTACCCTTGATGCACTGCTTCCAGGGATTGCAAATTTTGTTCCAGACATTCAGATGCTTCAAAAACATCTCCAGATTCACATGGAGGACTCCACTGCTCAAATAGCCCCTCTGTACCACCTGGAAGTGGGTTGCCATCTAGGGATCTCTCCCACCATCATCCACCTAGGTGGCTTCACCTTAGTTACACATCTTAAAATCCACTGTGTAATCCTTGCTGCTGTTGCTACCCTGGCCAAGTCTATGGGGCTAGGCCACATTGGCCAAACTTCCTCTCCCATATTCTCTCCTCACTTAACTTTCCTTTGATTACCGGTCTCTTCACTCATAACAGAGGAAACTCCATTGCTCTTCCCAAACTCATCCTAAGTTTTTTCTCTCCTGCCAACTATGCCATTTCAATGCAAAAAATTCTTTCTGGAAGGTATGAACATAGTGTTCTACCTTCCCCTCCTTCTGTCTCAAATGGAAAGCAAGGAATACTCTCCCAAACCACTGTTTGGAAAATTCTAGGGAGCTTAATTGGGCTTGTTTACAAAACAAATGGATGAGTGGGCCACTTAGAGAAAATGTGGTGCTCCCCCTTCTCTCATGTCCACATAGGGTCCCAACTTGGACCTATGTGGACATGGCCTATGCCCAAGTTGGTGATGGGAGAAGAGGGAGCTGCTTCCTGGCCTTCTCTTCGTATAGGCCATTATCCCCTTATCATTATACACCAAATGCTGACTGGCTGGTTGGGAGGGGTATCTGACGCCCCTGGCCTTTTCTTTCCTCTGAGAATGCATTTGTTTTCCAAGGTCAGTCTTTCTTTTGGAGGACTATTCACATTACAGACAGTTTTCAAAAACTTAAAAATAAGAGCGAGCCCCTAACTCTGGAAGGCCCTGCACATGCCACGTGGAGTCCCACCCAGGTAGACCTCACAGAACACCATCTGCCTGGCCTCCACTCCTGAAGAATTCCAGATCTGGATCAGCACAGGCTCAGCTCCCAGAGGCTTGACAGAGGCCTGCACATCCACCCAGAACCAAGTGGAACACTGAGACCACCCCCATGGAGCAGCCTGGCACTGCAGGCCAGCATGGCCAGCCCAGGGGCACCCATACATAGACTCTCATCACAGGTGTGAAGTTCAAGTTGACCTGACTGTCACTTGTCTTGGACTTCTCTCTAGAGTAGTTCCAAACTAGAAGAGTGAGAACTAGCTGGTCCCTCCACTACAAAATCAAAAGTGAAAACCTGAAGCCTAGACCAGCCAGCTTTTCATAACTAATAAGACAATGAAGGGATCTGAAGAAAACAACCAAAGACAGCCTTCAAAGAAGAAACACTGGAGTTTCATAACAGAATACTTAACAACAAAACCATGTGCCAAAAGCACAATGAAAAAACAACAACATGGGAAAACCAAATAGTAAATCTACACTAAGTTCTACCAGTCTTATAGAAGAATTCTACAATGAGAACTCCCTGGAGATAACCCAGGACACAGACCTTAGTAGAACTATCATATACATATTTAAAGAAATCAGGAATATAAAGAACACACAGACAAACTAATCAAAGAGTTAGAAGGAGAAAATGACAAACTCTGGAAGGAGGTAGAAATACTAAAGGAATCTCAGGATAAAATGGAAAGGGAAATCAAACACTCATCCAGTCAACAAGAAAAGATGGAAGAAAGCCGTAGTAACAGAATGGATGAAGCAGAAAATAGAATATCAAGACTGGAAGATAACATGGAAGAACTAGAATGCTCAAGCAAAGATTATGAAAAATTAAAAAAACCCACACAAGTGTGGAATAACCAGGAAATGTGGGACACCATGAAAAACCAAACCTCTGAATCATAGGGATAAAGGGAGGAGATGAATCCCAGGATAATGGATAATGGTATTGACAAGATTTTCAACAGAATTATAGAAGAAAATTTCCCCAGATTGAAAAAAGACATTCAAATACAAGAAGCATAGAACATCAAAGAGATGAGACCAGAAAAGTAATTCCCCATGCATATCACAGTAAAAAAGCTAGATGCTCAAAACAAAGACAGAATACTGAAAGCCACAAGAGAAAAACAAGTTACATATAAAGGGAAATCCATCAGAATTATAGCTGACTTTTCAATGCAAACGATGAAAGCCAAAAGAGCTTAGGCCAAAGTATCCCCAGTTCTAAATGACTATAGATGCCAACCTAGGTTACTTTACTCAGGAAAATTGTCAATTATAGTTGAAGGAGAAAGAGAAATCATGACATAAACAAGATGAAACAGTACATGTCCAGAAAAATCAACCCTTCAGAAAATATTCAAAGCAATTCAAAGGACAGAGGAAAGGAACAACTGTTCCCAAGTGGCAAAAGAAAGTAATTAATGAAGGTATAACTGTGGAAATACAAACCTAGACCAAAAATGCAAACAGAAAGTAAATTGAAGGTAAGCAATATACATCTCTCAATAAACAACCTTAAATGTTAATGGTCTGAACTCCCCAATCAAGAGACACATAGTGGGAGAATGGATTAAGTTGAATCCATCTTTTTGTTGTCTACAAGAAACCCATCTCACCTTCAAAGACAGCCACCATCTTAAGGTGAAAAGATGGGAAAAATGTTCCAAACAAACTGTACCAAAAGGCAAGCAGGACCTACTATTCTAATATCAGACAAAATAGATTTCAAATTAAAACTAATCAGAAGATATGAAGAGGGTCACTACATCCTTATTAAAGGAATATTTAACCATGAAGATTTCACAATCATAAATATATATGCACCAAACTCCGGTGCACCCAATTTCATAAGTACAATTCTGCAAGACTTCAAGGTACAGATTAATATTGGAAGACTTCAATACCCCACTGAGCACATTGGACAGGTCAACTGGACAAAGGATAAACAGAGAGACATCTGAACTGAACTATATGAGGTACCAAATGGACCCAACAGACATCTACAAAATATTCCACCCAAACACCAAAGAATATACCTTCTACCTGGCACCCCATGGAACATTCTCCAAAACTGGCCACATATTGGGTCACAGAACAAACCTCAATAAATACAAAAATTTGAAATAATCCCATGCATTCTATCAGATCACAGTGCAATAAAACTCAATATTAACACCAGAAAGAGCCCTACTATCTACAAGAACTCATGGGGAGTAAATATCACACTACTGAGTAATGAATGGATCAAAGGAGAAGTAAAGAAAGAAATAAAAGTATTCCTGGAACTAAAAGAAAAGGATGATACAACACAAGAAAACCTATGGGACACTTTAAAAGCAGTTATCTTAAGAGAAATTTACAGCCCTAAGCACCTACATTGAGAAAACAGAAAGAGCACAAATAAATGACCTAACATTTCATCTAAAAACACTCAAGAGATAACAACAAATGAATCCTAAACTGAACAGACAGGAAGAAATAAAAAGAATCAGAGCAGAAATCAATGAAATAGAAACAAAGAAAACAATACAGGGTTGGAGAAGTGGCCTAGTGGTTAAGAGCTCAGACTGCTCTTGCAGAGGACCGGGTTCGATCCCCAGGACCCACATGGCAGCTGAGACCTGTCTTTAACTCCGGTTCCAGGGGAATCCGACAGCCTCCTCTGACCTCCGAAGCATTGCAGGACACGGGTGCACAGACCTGCATGCAGACAATACATTTGTACTATTAGAGAATTAAAAAAAAAAGAAAACAATAAAAAGAATCAATGAATCCAAGAGGTGGTTCTTTGAAAGGATAAACAAGATAGATAGACCTCTAGACCAGTTCACAAAAAAAAAAGATAGAGCAACTCCAAATCAATACAATTAGAGATGAAAAGGGGAACATCACAACAGATGATGAAAAGATCCAGACAAACATACGGGAATACTTTAAAAACCTATACTCTCCTACACTTGAAAACCTAAGAGAAATGGATGAATACCTGAAATCATGGAACTCAGCAAAGCTTAACCAAGAGAGGGCGACAACTTAAACAGACCCATAATATAGGAGGAAATTGAAACTGTGATTAAAAAAAAAACAAAAAAACTCCCAAGTAAAAAAAGCCCAGGCCCAGATGGTTTCAGGGCAGAATTCTATAAGGCATTTAAAGAGGACTTACAATCATTATTACTCAAACTGTTTAGAAGTATAGAAACAGAGGGAAATCTCCCAAATTACTTCTATGAAGCCAGAATCACTTTATTTTACTTTTTTATGTGTATGAGTGTACCGTCTGCATGTAGGTTGGTGCACCCATGTTTTGCAATGCTGTGGAGGTCAGAAGAGGGTGTCGGATTCCCCTGGAACTGGAGTTAAAGACGGTTCTTAGCCACCATGTGGTTACTGGGAATCGAACCCTGGTCCTCTGCAAGAGCAGTCAGAGCTCTTAAATGGTGAGCCATTTCTCCAGCCCCGAGCCAGCATCACTCTAATACCAAAACTAGGCAAACATAAAACCAAAAAAGAAAACTCTGGATCCATTTTACTAATGAGCAAAGATGCAAAAATTCTCAACAAAATACTTCCAAACTGCATACAGGCACACATGAAAAAGATAACTCATCACCTTATATTTGACAAGGGGGCCAAGAAGACACAATGGTGGAAAGACAGAATCTTCAGCAAGTGGCGTTGGCAAAACTGGATCACCACTTGTAGAAGAATGAAATTAACCCCCTACCTCTCGCCCTGTGCAAAAATCAACTCCAAATGGATCAAAGACCTCAACATGAAACCCCAAACTCTGAAGGTGATAGAAGAAAAAGTTCGCAGCAGCCTACAAGACAAAGGCATAGGAAAAGACATCCAAAATCAGACAGCAGCTGTGCAAGAAATTAGATCAACAATTGACAAATGGGACCTCACTAAACTCAAAAGCTCTGTACATCAAAAGAAACAATCAAGGAAGTGAAAAGAATACCCACAGAGTGGGAGGAAACCTTCACCACAGATACATCTGACAAAGCCTTGATTTCCAGAATATATAAACTACTCAAAAAACAAAGAAGAAAGAAAAGAAATGACCCACTCAAAAGATGGAGCAAAGAGCTCAACAGAGAGACTTCACAAGTGAGGAATTAGAGATGGCTGAGAAATATCTTAAATAGTGTTCAACATCGCTAATAATTAAGGAAATGCAAATTAAAACCACTTAAAGATATCATGTCACTCCAATAAGACTGGCTAGGATCAAGAAAACAAATGATACCAAGTGATGGAGAGGTTGTGGGGAAAGAGGAACATTCATCCACTGCTGGTGGGAATGTAAACTCGTACAACCACTATGGAAAACAGTGTGGAGACCCCTTGGAAGACTCAAAATGATCTTGCCACCTGACTCGGTCATACCACTCCTGGGTATATACCCACAAGGCTCATCTTGCTGCAGAGATACATGCACAGCCATATCTGTTGCAGCTATCTTCACAATCGCAAAGAGCTGGAACCAATCCAAGTGCCCAACTGATGAGTGGATAGAGAAAATGAGGTACATCTACCCAAAGGAGTTCTATGCAGCAATAAGGAAAGATGACATCATGAACTTTGCAGGTAAACGGATGGAGCTAGAAGATAACATGCTAAGTGAAGTAACACGGTCCCAGAAAAACAAACGACAAATGGTATCCCTCATCTGTGGATGCTAGCGCCAATTTCTTAATTATGTGGCAAACTGAGCAAAGTTAATGTGATCTGAAACCAACTGTGCTCTTATATTGTGAATCCCTTAAAAATAAATAAATAAATAAATAAATAAATAAATAAACAAGAGGATCATCCATCATGACCAAGTCAGATTCATACTACAGATGGAGGGATGGTTCAACATATGGTAATCAATAAATGTCTTAAAGCACATAGACGAACTGAAGGACAAAAAACCACATGGTCATCTCAATTGCCGCAAAAAAGGTCTTCAATAAAATTCAACATGCGTTTATGTTTAAAGTCCTACAAGGAATTAGACTGGAGGGAACATTCCTCAACATAATTAAAGCCATATACAACAAACCCAAAGCCAACATTATTCTAAATGGGGAAAAACTAAAAACGTTCACCTTAAAGTCAGGAACCTTTCAAGGCTGCCCCCTATCCTCACTTCTTTTTAATATATTGCTTGAAATGCTCCTGAGAGCAATAAAGCAAAAAAAAAGGAAATGAATGGAGTACTAATTCGAAAAGAGGAAGTCAAATTATCCCTTTTGCAGAGGTTATGATAGTTTACCTAAAGGATACCAGAGTCCACCAGAAAACTCTTACAAATGATGAACATTTTCAGTAAAGTGGTGGGAAAGAAAATTAACCTAGAAAAATCAGTAGCCTTTCTTTATACAAATAACAAACAATTGGAGAAGGAATACAGGAGACCTTCCCATTCACAATAGCCTCAAAAAAGTCTAGGAACAACCTGACCAAAGACACTAAATATCTTTACAATGAAAAATTTTAATTCCTGAAGAAGACTGAAGAAGAAACCAGAAGATGGAAGGACCTCCCATGCTCATGGATTAGAAGAATTAATATAGTAAAAATTACCATCTTGCCCAAAGTAATATATAGATTCAATGCAATCCCAAATAAAATCCCCATGAGCTTCTTCACAGACCTAGAAAAAAACATCCTAAATTTAATCTGGAAAAACAAAAGATCCCAGGTAGCCAAAGCTCAACTCTGAGCAAAATGAACAATGTAGGAGGAGATTACTATACCAGACTTCAAAATATATTACAGGGCTATAGTTATAAAACAGCCTGGTATTAGCAAAAAACAGAACTGTAGACCAATGAAACAAAATTGAAATCCAAGCTTGAGGACATGCAATTTCAGCCACCTCATATTTGACAAAGGGGCCAAAAAGACTCAATGGAGGAAAGACAGCATCTTCAGCAAACGGTGTTGGCAAAAGTGGATCACCACTTGTAGAAGAATAAAATTAAACACCTACTTCTCACCCTGTACAAAAATCAACTCTGAATGGATCAAAGACCTTAATCTGAGACCCAAAATTCTAAAAATGATAGAAGAAAATGTTGCCAGTAACCTACAATACATAGGGGTAGGAAAAGACTTTCTAAATCAGAATATTGGGGACAAAAATTAGAATCTTTATGCCCTGTATATTAATTGCTGCATATATATTTAATTATATATATAATTTATACATATATATATAATTTAATTTTATATATATATATATATATAATTAAATTGGGCAGGGGCAGTAAGGCAAGGTGAGTAAATGTAAATACTGTCAGATTATGTTGTGTGAAAATCTAAAAAATTCAACGACTGAAGAAAAGGTTAAAACAAACTGCTTGTAGTTTGTAGATCTGCTATTCCCTTCCCCCATGGTCCGTCCCTGAGAGCTGAAGTAGTGTTCCTCTCCTGTAAGCTGGAGTTGAAGTTCCCTTCTTAAGAACCCTGGAGATGTGGTCTCCTCCCATGAATCTGGAACTGAGGTTCCCTACTGTGATCTATAGCTGAAGTCTCCTCTGAGGGAGATGTGGTTGCCTCTTGTGTCTTAGCACTGTCTTTCCCTCCCATGAACCTCAAGCTGAGATACCCCTTGTAAAGTCGGAGCTGTGGTTCCCCCTCTCCTGTGAGCAGGAGCTGTAGTCCCACCCTGAGAGCTGGAACTCTAGCTCCATCTTGTGAGCTGGAGCTGGACAGAGGTACTGGAGTGTTAGCACCTCTGGTGAGCCAGATTTGTGGTGCCTTCTGTGAGTCTGGGCTGTGGTCCCTCCTTTGTGACAGGAGCTGTGAATTGGAACTGTGGTCCCTACCCTCTCAAATCCTGCACTCCCATGTAGCCCTATCTTGTTAGCCTGGGGCTGTGTTGGGAAATATTCATCTGGCGCCCAGGCCCAGTGGTTCAGAGAATTCTATAAGGCATTTAAAGAGGACTTACAATCATTATATACTCAAAACTGTTCGAATGATAGAAACAGAGGGAAAATCTCCCAAATTACTTCTTTTTTTTTATGTCGATATTATTTTACCTTTTTATGATGTATGAGTGTACTGTCTGCATGTAGGTTGGTCACCCCTGTCGTTTGCACCATGCCTTGAGGTCAGAGAGGGTGTTCGGATTTCCCCTGGACCTGGAGTAAAGGACCGGTTCCTTAGCCACCATGTGGTTAACTCGGGAATCGAACCCTGGTCCTCTGCAAGAGCAGTACAGAGCTCTTAAAATGGTTGAGCCATTTCTCCAGCCCCGAGCCAGCATCACTCCTAATACCAAAACACTAGGCAAGACTAAAAACCAAAAAAAAAATCTGACATTTCATAAAAAAAAAAAAAAAAAGATGCAAAAATTCTCAACATACATACTCCAAACTGCACATCAGGCACACATACAAAAAGATCACATTCAGCATCATCTTATATTTGACAAGGGGCCAAGAAGACAACAATGGATGGAAAGACAAATTTTCAGCAGTGTGTTGGCAAAAAACTGGATCACCACTTGTAGAAGTAAAGAAATTAAACCCCTACCTCCGCCTGTGCAAAAATCAACTCACAAAGGATCAAAGACCTCAACATGAAACCCAAAACTCTGAAGGTGATAGAATGAAAAAAGTTTTCGCAGCAGCCTACAAGACAAGAGCATAGGAAAAGACATCCAAACATCAGACAGCAGCTGTGGCAGATAAATTAGATCAACAATTGACAAAGGGCACCTCACTCAACTCAAAAGTCTCTGTACATTCAAAAGAACAATCAAGGAAGTGAAAAGAAAATACCCACAGAATGGGAGAGAAACTTCCATCAGGATATATCTGACAAAGCCTTGATTTCCAGAATATATAAACCTACTCAAAAAACAAAGAAGAAAGGAAAGAAATGACCACTCAACAAGATGGACGCAAAAGAAGCTGAGCAGAGGAGACTTCACAACGTGAAGAGCATTAGAGTGGCTGAGAAAACATCTATTAAATAGTGTTCAACATCGCTAATAATTAGAAATGCAAATTAAAACACACTTTAAAGATTCATGTATCCAATAAGATGGCTAAGATCAAGAAAACAAAATTGACCAAGTGCATGGAGAGTTTGGGAAAAGGGAACACTTCATCCACTGTTGGTGGGAATGTACAACTCAGTCCAACCACTAAGGAAAACAGTTGGAGACCCTTGGAAGACTTCAAACTGAATCTTGCCACTGACTCGTTCATACCACCAGTTAGAAGGAGAAAATGACAAACTCTGGAAGGAGGTAGAAATACTAAAGGAATCTCAGGATAAAATGGAAAGGGAAATCAAACACTCATCCATTCAACAAGAAAAGATGGAAGAAAGCCTTAGAAACAGAATGGATGAAGCAGAACATAGAATATCAAGACTGGAAGATAACATGGAAGAACTAGAATGTTCAAGCAAAGATTATGAAAAATTAAAAAAAAACACACAGTGTGGAATAACCAGGAAATGTGGGCCACCATGAAAAACCAAACCTCTGAATCATAGGGATAAAGGGAGGAGATGAATCCCAGGATAATGGATAATGGTATTGACAAGATTTTCAACAGAATTATAGAGGAAAATTTCCCCTTATTGAAAAAAGACATTCAAATACAAGAAGTATAGAATACCAAAGAGATGAGACCAGAAAAGTAATTCCCCATGGCATATCACAGTAAAAAGCTAGGTGCTCAAAACAAAGACAGAATACTGAAAGCCACAAGAGAAAAACAATTTACATATAAAGTGAAATCCATCAGAAATATAGCTGACCTTCCAATGCAAATGATGAAAGCCAAAAGAGCTTAGGCCAAAGTATCCCCAGTTCTAAATGACTATAGATGCCAACCTAGGCTACTTTGCTCAGGAAAAATGTCAGTTATAGTTGAAGGAGAAAGAAAAATCATGACATAAACAAGATGAATCAGTACATGTCCAGAAAAATCAACCCTTCAGAAAATATTCAAAGCAATTCCAAGGACAGAGGAAAGGAACAACTGTTCCTAAGTGGCAAAATAAAGTAATTAATGAAGGTATAACTGTGGAAATACAAACCTAGACCAAAAATACAAACAGAAAGTAAATCGAAGGTAAGCAATATACATCTCTCAATAAACAACCTTAAATGTTAACGGTCTGAACTCCCCAATCAAGAGACACAGAGTGGGAGAATGGATTAAGAAGTTGAATTGATCTTTTTGTTGTCTACAAGAAACCCATCTCACCTTCAAGGACAGCCACCATCTTAAGGTGAAAAGATGGGAAAAATGTTCCAAACAAACTGTCCCAAAAGGCAAGCAGGACCTGCTATTCTAATATCAGACAAAATAGATTTCAAATTAAAACTAATCAGAAGATATGAAGAGGGTCACTACATCCTCATTAAAGGAATATTCAACCATGAAGATTTCACAGTCATAAATATATATGCACCAAACTCTGGTGCACCCAACTTCATAAGTACAATTCTGCAAGACTCCAAGGTACAGATTAATATTGGGAGACTTCAATACCCCACTGAGCACATTGGACAGGTCAACTGGACAAAGGCTAAACAGAGAGACATCTAAACTGAACTATATGATGCACCAAATGGACCCAACAGACATCTACAAAATATTCCACCCAAACACCAAAGAATATACCTTCTACTTGGCACCCCATGGAACATTCTCCCAAATCGACCACATATTGGATCACAGAACAAACCTCAATAAATACAAAAATTTGAAATAATCCATGCATTCTATCAGATCACAGTGCAATAAAACTCAATATTAGCATCAGAAAGAGCCTTACTATCTACAAGAACTCATGGGGAGTAAATATCACACTACTGAATAATGAATGGATCAAAGGAGAAGTAAAGAAAGAAATAAAAGTATTCCTGGAAATAAAGGAAAAGGTTGATACAACACAACAAAACTCATGGGACACTTTAAACGCAGTTCTAAGAAGGAAATTTACAGCCCTAAACACCTACATTAAGAAAACAAAAAGAGCACAAATAAATGACCTAACATTTCATCTAAAAACACTTAAGAGATAACAATAAATGAATCCTAAACTGAACAGACAGGAAGAAATAACAAGAATGAGAGCAGAAATCAATGAAATAGAAAGAAAGAAAAAAAAAATACAGGGCTGGATAAGTGGCCTAGCAGTGAAGAGCGCAGACTGCTCTTGCAGAGGACCCGGGTTCGATCCCCAGGACCCACGTGGCAGCTCAGATCTGTCTTTAACTCTGGTTCCAGGGGAATCCGACGTCCTCCTCTGACCCCCGACGCATTGCAGGACATGGGTGCACAGACCTGCCTGCAGACAATACATTCGTACTCATAGAGAATTAAAAAACAAAAGAAAACAATAAAAAGAATCAATGAATCCAAGAGGTGGTTCTTTGATAGGATAAACAAGATAGATAGATATCTAGCCCAGTTCAACAAAAAAAAGATAGAGCAACTCCAAATCAATACAATTAGAGATGAAAAGGGGAACATCACAACAGGTGATGAAAAGATCCAGACAAACATATGGGAATACTTTAAAAACCTATACTGACTACACTTGAAAACCTAAGAGAAATGGATGAATACCTGAAATCATGGAACTTAGCAAATCTTAACCAAGAGAGGTCGACAGCTTAAACAGACCCATAATATAGGAGGAAATTGAAACTGTGATAAAAAAAACAACTCCCAGGTAAAAAAATCCCAGGCCCAGATGGTTTCAGGGCAGAATTCTATAAGGCATTTAAAGAGGACTTACAATCATTATTACTCAAACTGTTTAGAAGTATAGAAACAGAGGGAAATCTCCCAAATTACTTCTATGAAGCCAGCATCAGTTTATTTTATTTTTTTATGTGTATGAGTGTACTGTCTGCATGTAGGTTGGTGCACCCATGTCGTGCAATGCTGTGGAGGTCAGAAGAGGGTGTTGAATTCCCCTGGAACTGGAGTTAAAGACGATTCTTAGCCACCATGTGGTTACTGGGAATCGAACCCTGGTCCTCTGCAAGAGCAGTCAGAGCTCTTAAATGGTGAGACATTTCTCCAGCCCCGAGCCAGCATCACTCTAATACCAAAACTAGGCAAACATAAAACCAAAAAAGAAAACTCTGGATCCATTTCATTAATGAACAAAGATGCAAAAATTCTCAACAAAATACTTCCAAACTGCATACAGGCACACATGAAAAAGATCACCCATCACCTTATATTTGACAAGGGGGCCAAGAAGACACAATGGTGGAAAGACAGAATTTTCAGCAAGTGGTGTTGGCAAAACTGGATCATCACTTGTAGAAGAATGAAATTAAACCCCTACCTCTCGCCCTGTGCAAAAATCAACTCCAAATGGATCAAAGACCTCAACATGAAACCCCAAACTCTGAAGGTGATAGAAGAAAAAGTTCGCAGCAGCCTACAAGACAAAGGCATAAGAAAAGACATCCAAAATCAGACAGCAGCTGTGCAAGAAATTAGATCAACAATTGACAAATGGGACCTCACTAAACTCAAAATCTCTGTACATCAAAAGAAACAATCACGGAAGTGAAAAGAAAACCCACAGAGTGGGAGGAAACCTTCACCACAGATACATCTGACAAAGCATTGATTTCCAGAATATATAAACTACTCAAAAAACAAAGAAGAAAGAAAACAAATGACCCACTCAAAAGATGGACCAAAGAGCTGAGCAGAGAGACTTCACAAGTGAAGAATTAGAGATGGCTGAGAAACATCTTAAATAGTGTTCAACATCGCTAATAATTAAGGAAATGCAAATTAAAACCACTTAAAGATATCATGTCACTCCAATAAGACTGGCTAAGATCAAGAAAACAAATCATGCCAAGTGCTGGAGAGGTTGTGGGGAAAGAGGAACACTCATCCACTGCTGGTGGGAATGTAAACTCATACAACCACTATGGAAAACAGTGTGGAGAACCCTTGGAAGACTCAAAATGATCTTGCCACCTGACTCGGTCATACCACTCCTGGGTATATACCCACAAGACTCATCTTGCTGCAGAGATACATGGACAACCATATCTGTTGCAGCTCTCTTCACAATAGCAAAGAGCTGGAACCAACCCAAGTGCCCAACTGATGAGTGGATAGAGAAAATGTGGTACATCTACCCAAAGGAGTTCTATGCAGCAATAAGGAAAGATGACATCATGAACTTTGCAGGTAAACGGATGGAGCTAGAAGATAACATGCTAAGTGAAGTGTGCTGGATATCTCTAGTGTCAACTTGACACACCTGGATTGAGGGAGCCTCAGCTGGGGAATTGGCTCCATTTGACTGGCCTGTGGCCATGTCTGTGGAGTATTGTCTTGATTGTTGAGCAATGTGGGAGGGCCCAGCCACTATTTGTGGTGCCACCCTGGGCAGGTTGTTGTGTACTGTATAAGAGGTCAGGCTGGGCATGGGCCAGGAACAAGCAAGCCCATGGACAGCATTCCTCCATGACCTGTGCTTCAGCTCCTGCCTCCAGGTTCCTGCCCTGAGTTCCTGTCTTGTACTCCCTGAGTGATGAACTGTGAACCAGGAGATGTAAGCTGAATAAACCCTTTCCTTCCCAAGTTGGTGTCGGTCAGGGTGTTTTGTCACAGCAATGGAAGACAGACTAGAACATGAAGTAACACAGTCCCAGAAAAACAAACGACAAATGGTATCCCTCATCTGTGGATGCTAGCGCCAATTTCCTAATTATGTGGCAAACTGAGCAAAGTTAATGTGATCTGAAACCAACTGTGCTCTTATATTGTGAATCCCTTAAAAATAAATAAATAAATAAATAAATAAATAAATAAATAAAGAGGATCATCCATCATGACCAAGTCAGATTCATACTACAGATGGAGGGATGGTTCAACATATGGTAATCAATAAATGTCTTAAAGCACATAGACGAACTGAAGGACAAAAAACCACATGGTCATCTCAATTGCCGCAAAAAAGGTCTTCAATAAAATTCAACATGGGTTTATGTTTAAAGTCCTACAAGGAATTAGACTGGAGGGAACATTCCTCAACATAATTAAAGCCATATACAACAAACCCAAAGTCAACATTATTCTAAATGGGGAAAAATTAAAACGTTCACCTTAAAGTCAGGAACCCAGCAAGGCTGCCCCCTATCCCCACTTCTTTTTAATATATTGCTTGAAATGCTCCTGAGAGCAATAAGGCAAAAAAAAAGGAAATGAATGGAGTACTAATTCGAAAAGAGGAAGTCAAATTATCCCTTTTGCAGAGGTTATGATAGTTTACCTAAAGGATACCAGAGTCCACCAGAAAACTCTTACAAATGATGAACATTTTCAGTAAAGTGGTGGGAAAGAAAATTAACCTAGAAAAATCAGTAGCCTTTCTTTATACAAATAACAAACAATTGGAGAAGGAATACAGGAGACCTTCCCATTCACAATAGCCTCAAAAAAGTCTAGGAACAACCTGACCAAAGACACTAAATATCTTTACAATGAAAAATTTTAATTCCTGAAGAAGACTGAAGAAGAAACCAGAAGATGGAAGGACCTCCCATGCTCATGGATTAGAAGAATTAATATAGTAAAAATTACCATCTTGCCCAAAGTAATATATAGATTCAATGCAATCCCAAATAAAATCCCCATGAGCTTCTTCACAGACCTAGAAAAAAACATCCTAAATTTAATCTGGAAAAACAAAAGATCCCAGGTAGCCAAAGCTCAACCCTGAGCAAAATGAACAATGTAGGGGGAGATTACTATACCAGACTTCAAAACATATTACAGGGCTATAGTTATAAAACAGCCTGGTATTAGCAAAAAACAGAACTGTAGACCAATGAAACAAAATTGAAGATCCAAGTTTGAGCACATGCAATTTCAGCCACCTCATATTTGACAAAGGGGCCAAGAAGACTCAATGGAGGAAAGACAGCATCTTCAGCAAACGGTGTTGGCAAAAGTGGATCACCACTTGTAGAAGAATAAAATTAAACACCTACTTCTCACCCTGTACAAAAATCAACTCTGAATGGATCAAAGACCTTAATCTGAGACCCAAAATTCTAAAAATGATAGAAGAAAATGCTGCCAGTAACCTACAATACATAGGGGTAGGAAAAGACTTTCTAAATCAGAATATTGGGGACAAAAATTAGAATCTTTATGCCCTGTATATTAATTGCTGCATATATATTTAATTATATATATAATTTATACATATATATATAATTTAATTTTATATATATATATATATATAATTAAATTGGGCAGGGGCAGTAAGGCAAGGTGAGTAAATGTAAATACTGTCAGATTATGTTGTGTGAAAATCTAAAAAATTCAACGACTGAAGAAAAGGTTAAAACAAACTGCTTGTAGTTTGTAGATCTGCTATTCCCTTCCCCCATGGTCCGTCCCTGAGAGCTGAAGTAGTGTTCCTCTCCTGTAAGCTGGAGTTGAAGTTCCCTTCTTAAGAACCCTGGAGATGTGGTCTCCTCCCATGAATCTGGAACTGAGGTTCCCTACTGTGATCTATAGCTGAAGTCTCCTCTGAGGGAGATGTGGTTGCCTCTTGTGTCTTAGCACTGTCTTTCCCTCCCATGAACCTCAAGCTGAGATACCCCTTGTAAAGTCGGAGCTGTGGTTCCCCCTCTCCTGTGAGCAGGAGCTGTAGTCCCACCCTGAGAGCTGGAACTCTAGCTCCATCTTGTGAGCTGGAGCTGGACAGAGGTACTGGAGTGTTAGCACCTCTGGTGAGCCAGATTTGTGGTGCCTTCTGTGAGTCTGGGCTGTGGTCCCTCCTTTGTGACAGGAGCTGTGAATTGGAACTGTGGTCCCTACCCTCTCAAATCCTGCACTCCCATGTAGCCCTATCTTGTTAGCCTGGGGCTGTGTTGGGAAATATTCATCTGGCTGTATTTCTTCTCTTCAAAGAGCCACTGACCACATAAATACAATCTGCCATTGTTTCCTATACCATAAGCAGATCTCCCAAAACATCTTGCATAATTTACAACCATGCTTTGACCTAGAAGGTGACACAAAAATACTTATATGAGAGAAGAGCGGTGTGTCTGGACTCCAGGTCTGGACCTGTTAGGAACATTTGGAGCCGTCTGACACAGCTCTAGCCAGGTAAAGGCTTAGGGCAGAGTGACTTTTGTGGTTTTGGACAACTGATTTCTGGTCGGTGGCGGAGGGCCAGGTGGCTGGCGGGGCCTAGGTTGGGGGCCTCAGCCCGCCAGGATGCCCTTCCCCCCTCGCAGCTGGAAGCAGACCTGAGCTTGCATCTGGCTCGCTCGGGTGGCTGAATCAGCGGTAGAAGGGCGGTGTGTCTGGACTCCAGGTCCAGACCTGTTAGGAACACTTGGAGCCGTCCCACACGGCTCTAGCCAGGTAAAGGCTTAGGGCAGAGTGACTTTTGTTGTTTTGGACAACTGATTTCTGGTCGGTGGCGGAGGGCCAGGTGGCTGGCGGGGCCTAGGTTCCGGTCCTCAGCCCCCCAGGACGCCCTTCCCCCCTCACAGCCGGAAGCAGACCTGAGCTTGCGTCTGGCTCGCACGGGTGCCGGGGCATGCGCTAAGCCAGGCATATCCCCCCCCCCCCCAACAATTGGATTTGAGGAAGAGAGAGTATCCAGTGGACTGGATTAGGAGAACTCTCAGAAGAGGGAGGGAAGAGTGACTTAGACTT
>VZQC01006523.1:604085-620073 GCA_009823505.1 Rhizomys pruinosus
TATTTCTCGTGGAGAGGGATGCATAGTAAAAGAACAACAACAGAAAGACTGCATCAGAAAACGGACCAAAATGGTGAATTGGGAAGGGGGGAGAGGTGGGAGAGGGACACGGGTGTATATTCGATTAATGCATATTTAATTGACGTGAGTTCAACAAGTACCCAGTTTTGCCTAGACCCTGTCTACAGGATACATGGTGTTTTAGGACTTAGTAAAAGTAAATATGTGTATATTAAAGAACATTGGTTTACAGACTCTGATAAAAACGGTAATGCATCCGAGCTAAATGGAGATATAAATCGCTGTTGTCCACATTTGTTTTACGTAAAATTTGTACAGCAATAACTCTGGGATTGGCACATACAAATGTTCTCTATAGTTTCTCTGTTGTACAGTACCACCTTGTAGCATTCTCTTTAAGATGATTTAACATAAAAATTAAGTTTGCTCCCCAAGTTAATCATATGTAGTCACCCAAAACAACATGGGTGAATTTGATGAAATCTGAGCCTTGATTCCACCCTATAGTTATGTATAATACAACTGTCTTCTGGAGACTCATGGGTTAAAAAAAGAGGGGGGTACAGATAGACATGAAACCTTCTCGTCAAAAACCTTGCAATTCAAATCTTAAAACTAACTTTGGGAAAAGGTTTGTATGTTCCAACAGGACAAAATGTCACCAACTTAACATCTGAGAAAGAAAAGATACAGCTTTGCATTGAGTAGGATGTACCAGAAAGTGCCAACTGAAAGGTTGACCTGTCTGAACTTCGAAAGGAAGAAAAGCCTCAGATTGCCATATACATCGAACCCCTCTGTGGCTCCCACATGTAACAACTATTTATAATGAGTCCTAATGAAACTTACCTTCTAGGTGCTGCAAAGGTTTTGATATGAGAGACTTTCTTGCCTCCCCCCAAGAACAAGGAGAAATATGACGATGATGAGGTCGCTCTCCAACTGTAAATTGGAGACAACTATTATAGAGGTATTCTCTTGTAAAACCGGTAAACTGCCTTCTTTAATTGACTAATAGACATAAGAACTTTGAAAAGGATTATTCTCTGTTCAGAACCAAATATAATTCGAAAGTCCTTAAACTATGCACTTAAGCAAAATATATCAATACAGGAGCTCTGACATCAGTAATGGATTATTCTACCAGGGAGATGTTGGCCAGGGGATCTAAGGCCCCACAAAAGGTAAAGGCTCCTTGCCTCTAAACTGGGATACCTGCAACAAGAGAGGCGATAAGGCCCTGCTGCTGAAGACCTGACATTAACATGGGAAAGATGTATTGAGACCACACATGCCAGTGTACAGATGGCCTCTGGAACACCAGAGAGTGTTACCAAAGGCCACTAAACCAATAAAGCAAATACGGGTCTCCTTGAGTCAAGCAAGACTCCACCGTCAACACCAGCTGCAACTCACCTGCCTGGAAATACTGTGCAGCAGAGGCAGCCATATGCCTGTATATCCCAAATCTAATGGGCTATTGGTTCTCTCCTTGGAAGAATAACCCATGGCTTATACCACAAGCTTACATCCTCTACAAGTTAGGAGATGTCATTAGCCACAGTAAGACCCTGTCATATTTAACAGGGAAAAAATGTAATTCATGGATCAACATATCATCTAAACATATGTGTCTATACCAAAGTAACCTACCATAACTATTAATGCTGTTTAAATACCTATATATCTAATTGCTTGTGCTTCATTAGTAGGATCGAAAAGTTATTCCTGGACGAACTGCCAGCCCATGAAAGGAAAGAGCCAGAATTGACCAGAGTCCAAGACAACAGCTCGAGAGAGAGTGGACTGCTTTGCTTCTCATCCACCTGTGCCCCTTTTCTAAGCCCAGGGAATAATCTGCGGAAGAGGGGGCGTGGTAGAATGTAAGGGCTGTGATTGGGGTGAATGGTGTAACCACAGAAATGTAGTCTGGACACTCATTTGATTAACCTGATTGAACATACAACCCCTCACCCCCCGCTGGAAGGTGGGGCAGTGGGGGTTTGGGCACAACAGCCTCCAAATTGGTTTTACATGAAGGATGCTTGTACTCATGGATTATCACTTATAGCTAAAAAATGAAAAAAAACTGAGAGAAATATGCAGGACAGTTATGGCAGAATGCATGATCTTGGTTGGGGTGGGGGGGGGGAAGAGAAAGGGAAATATGCCTGAACTGAATTGGAAAATGATGTATGAAATGCACAAAGCATCAATAAATAATGTTAAAATAAAAAGATGATTGAATCATGATAGTATATCGTTCTTTCAGAGTGCTTATGTTTTTAATGCATGAATCATTGCGACAAAATTCCTCTCACACAATGCTACCTCCTTTCATTAAGTACACCAAGAATATATGCCAAACATGTTTTCTGACTATGTCTCTGGTCTTAGATGTCATGTACATGTATGATTCTTCAATATTTTCTCTTTAAATGTATGGCACTGCATTGCTCAACCTGGAACTAGTTTAGAAGTCTACAGTGCTTTGAAGTAGAATGTGATCCCTAGATATTTGTCCCACAATGTAGAATTTGGAAAGATGCTACAATTCTCTACTTCCTAAATTATTGGGAACTGTGATGAAGGTCAGATTTGGGAAGGAAGATATCTCAGCAGTCAAGACATTCAGGTCTATGAGACTTTTCTGAGTACAATCACTCTTATTTGAGTTCCCACAGAAAGATTACCATCCAGTAAGTGACTTGAGAAATCATTCAGGTTAAAGAGGAAATGTTCTCTTTATAATAAATTGCCTATAAGTCATGTGATGAATTTCATACGCAAATGTGAATCCTCATAAAGGGACTTGTCACATGTGAAGAAAAGTCATTTCCATAAGGACAGGGGTGACAGGAACTGCACAATGAACTCCATTTCATTGTAATAATTCTATCCTTGACTTTGGGTGGAATAGCTCTGGTCAAAGTCAATGGAATAAACCTACAGACATGAATACATATGCCTAGACTTTCTGACCTTTGTCAAATCATTTTGTTCTTGGCTTCTGTTTCTGTTCCTCATGAATGATGAAAGCACACATGTCAGAAATAATCCCTACATTAAATAAACCTTTCAAGGGTAATTAATGTGGACTTCTCTCTCTGGCTCTCATTCAGTTTCCTCTTATCTATACTGGAATGGACTGAGCTTTGTATTTCTCATCTGAATATTTTCAACTGTCACTGTTCAAAACCATTTTTTTTCTTGTTTAATATCAAAATCCCCCTCTTTTGCCATTTTGAATATTGGCAAATGGCATCTTGCCCAGGCCTCTGGACTTGCTATTCCCCCTGTCTAGAACACTCTGTCAGATTTCTCCCAGGATATCACCATTCATTTATTCAACTCTCAGCTACAGTGATAGACTCTCTGAAGTCTGCCCTGTGTTTATTTCAGGATAATGTCTTCCTCATTCATTCCATTATTTCATTCTTATTTTTTGAATAGAGGATTGATTGATGCACACTTACCTCTCTCAGAAACCTTGCATGTGTGTGTGTGTGTGTGTGTGTGTGTGTAAAAAGGGAGCTCTACATGAGCATGGGCCAAAGGCTTCTTCAAAGTCAAAATGCCTTCAACACAGTTGAAGTTGAGATTTTCCACAGCTATGCATTCTACATGTGTACATATGATACACATGGACTAAAAACTTCCATTTAGTTTGTATGTTTATTCTTGTCATAATGTACTACGTTTTATTTAACTAGTTTTCAGCTTCTGGGGTGATAGATAAAACAATGGTTTTATTTAAGCCATTTTCATAAATATACATCATTTTGTATTGGTTATGATTGGAATATATATATATGCATATATATATATATATATTTCTCTGACTTCAGCACAAAAGTTCTTCTACTTTGATGGCATACTATATACATGCATAAACAGATGATAGATAGATAAATAGATAAATCAACAGTATATAAATGATAGAAAACAACATTTTTCTTTGTGAGATCACCTGATTTTTTTCATGTTTTTGTAATATTCTGACATATTTTCCCTATATGTAACAGAATTTCATTTCATTTTAGAGCTGGATGAAAAACCATTGTAACTCTATGTCCCATTTTCTTTTTCTGGTCTTCTTTTCATGGGTATATAAGCTGATCCTAAACCTTAGCTATGGTGACTAATGCTTCAATAAAGATAGATGTGCAAGAATATCTGCACATAAGTAAGTACTCTTACACTTCAGAAATATATTGAAGCATAGATTTGCTGTATGATGTGGTAGTTGCCTTTTTTTGGTTTGTGGGACCTTGTACTGATTTCTACAGTTGTTACCCCAGAAAACATCTACTTCCAAATTTTTAATGGTGTTCTTATGCTTAGTGGTATGATAAAGTCATTTATAGTGTGTATCTGCCATCCTGAAAACAGCTCAACAAGTTCTTATTTATAGCCATTTTGGCATAGATAAAAGCTCATAGAGACAAACTGTACTTGCCCAATGACAGGTGACACATGATCAGATACTGCCTCCAGATTCAGAATTCATATCTGCATTAGCTGCAGTCACTCTCCATACACCTCCAATTACTCAACTACAAAGAAAAAAAGAAGCTCAGTAAATTGGCAATGTCCTTTGATTCAGTGGAACTAAAAACCAAAAGTCTAATATAGAAGAAAAATATGTTTTAATATTGGAGTCATTTATCTTAGTTCATTAAATAAGGTAATTCTTGAAATACCTTCAATAAACTTCAGAGGACTGTAAGTTTCCTCTCAATCTCAGAAGATTCTATAGAGTACAGCATCAAGGAAAGCCTGCTGTGAAGAGTGACTGTGTGGCACCACACTGGTCTCACTATCTGAACCAGCATAATCAGACATGAATAAAAGGAAGCTGTTTGAAACTGGAAAACAAATGTTAAGGCCCACAAACGAAGTGACAGAGGAACAAGGATGAAAAACAGAAGTGATAAGTATAAGAAGATAGAGTCAAGAAATATTTAGACAAAGAAGATTAATAAAGTGAGGGGAGGAAAGGAGAGAGGAAGAAACAGAAGGAAAAGCAAGAAGAGGAGGAGACAAGGTTCATAACAAAACTAGTGAGGAGGTATTACCCTTGAGCTCTAGAAGGTAATCTAGGCCAGTGGCAATAGACTGTGTAATTTTAGGAGTGTCTTAGAATATGCTAAAGGACAATTCAAATGGAGGTTTCTCCTGTCTGACACTCTGTGTCCTGCTTTAGCTACACACATGCACTCTTGTAAAGACAGTATATGTATAATTTTCAGTAGGCTTCTGAACTAATATATTTACCTATGTTTTTCACAGCAGCTCAACATGATTTCTCTCTCTCTCCCTGTCTATCCTTCCTTCTTCCTTTCTCTTTCCCTGTCTATATGTCTCTCTCTCTCTCTCTCTCTCTCTCTCTCTCTCTCTCTCTCTCTCTCTCCCTGCTTATCCCTCCTTCTGCCTAAGTAAAATTACCACCATATTCCCCATTTTGCCCTTGATAAAACCTATCTCCTATGCTCCCCCATTCCTCAGCTCCATCCTCCCCTTTATCAGCATGGTTTCTGGAATAACCTTCCCTCTTCTCCTGCCAGTTAATATGCCCAGTTTACCCATTTCCCCCTTGGTAACACCTGTCTCTCAGTATGCCTCTTTCTCAGGCTCTTTCTTTCCCTTCACCTCCATGGATTCTTTCCCTTTTTATGTCTTCTGCAATTCCATCAGGACATATATTCTTGTGTAAGGATTTGGCACTAAAATCCACAAATGAAGGAGAAGAAATGGTATTTGTTTCTCTGAGTCTGTGTTACCTCACTTACTATAAGGGTCTCTAGTTCCATCCAGTCACCTACAAATTTCATTTCATCTTTCTCTGATGCCCAGTAGAAGCCCAGTTTGTAGAGGACATTTGTATGTGCCAATCCCAAAGTTATTGTTATACAGATTTTATGTAAAACAATGTGGACAACAGCAATTTATATCTCCATTTAACTCAGATGCATTACCGTTTTTATCAGAGCCTGTAAACCAATGTTGTTTAATATACACATATTTACTTTTACTAAGTCCTAAAACACCATGTAACCTGTATACAGTGTCTGGGCAAAACTGGATACTTGTTGAACTCACGTCAATTAAATATGCATTAATCAAATATACACCCGTGTCCCTCTCCCGCCCCTCCCACCCTTCCCAATTCACCATTTCAGTCAGTTTTCTGATGCAGTCTTTCTGTTGTTGTTCTTTTACTATGCATCCCTCTCCATGAGAAATATTTATATCTGGGTTATTGGCACTAGCATCCACATATGAGGGACACCATTTGTCGTTTGTTTTTCTGGGACTGTGTTACTTCACTTAACATAATGTCTTCTAGCTCCATCCATTTACCTGCAAAGTTCATGATGTTGTCCCTCTTTACTGCTGCATAGAACTCCATTGTATACATGTACCACATTTTCTCTATCCACTCGTCAGTTGAGGGGCACCTGGGCTGGTTCCAGCTTTTTGCTATTGTGAACAGAGCTGCAATAAACATAGCTGTGCATGTATCTTTGCAGTAAGTTGTGTCTTGTGGGTATATACCCAGGAGTGGTATGACTGGGTCAAATGGAAGGCTCATTTTGAGTCTTTTAAGGGTTCTCCACACTGTTTTCCATAGTGGCTGTACTAGTTTACATTCCCACCAGCAATGGATGAGTGTTCCCCTTTCCCCGCAACCTCTCCAGCATTTGGTAACATTCGTGTTCCTGATCCTAGCCAGTCTTATTGGAGTAAGGTGATATCTCAAAGTGGTTTTAATTTGCATTTCCTTAATTATCAGAGATGTTGAACAGTTCTTAAGATGTTTCTCAGCCATCTCTAATTCCTCCTCTGTGAAGTCTCTATTCAGATCTTTACTACATCTTTTGAGTTCTCTATAATTTTTCTGTTGTACAGTATCACCTTGTAGCATTCTCTTTCACCTATAAGATGATTTAACGTAAAAATTAAGTTTGCTTCCCAAGTTAATCACATACAGTCACCCAAAACAGCATGGGTGAATTTGATGAAATCTGTGCCTTGATTCCACCCTATAGGTATGTATAATACAACTTTCTTCTGGAGATTCATAGGTCAAAAACAAAAACCTAAAAAAAAGGGGGAGAGATAGATAGACATGAAACCTTTTCGTCAAAAACCTTGCAATTCAAATCTTAAAACTAACTATGGAAAAAGATTTGTATGTTCCAACAGGTCAAAATGTCACCAACTTAACAGCTGAGAAAGAAAAGATACAGCTTTGCATTGAGTAGGATGTACCAGAAAGTGCCAACATAAAGGTTGACCCGTCTGAACATTGAAAGGAAGAATAGCCTCAGATTGCTACAAACATCAAACCCCTCTGTGGATCCTAATTGTAACAACTATTTATAATGAGTCCTAATGAAACTTACCTTCTAGGTGCCACAAAGGTTTTAATATGAGAGATTTTCTTACCTCCCCATCATAGAACAATGAGAAATATAATGATGATGAGGTCATTCTCCAACTGTAAATTGGAGACAATTTTTATAGAGGTAATCTCTTATAAAACCCATAAAACTGCCTTCTTTAATTGACTAATAGACATAGGAACTGTGAAAAGGATTATTCTCTATTCAGAACCAAATATAATACTAAAGTCTCCTTAAGCTATGCAAAATATATTAATACAGGAGCTCTGACATCAACAATGGATTATTCTACCAAGATGTTGGCCAGGGGATCCAAGCTCCCACAAAAGGTAAAGGCTCCTTGCCTATAAACTGGGATACCTGCAAGAAGAGAGGTGATAAGGCCCTGCTGTCGAAGACCTGAAGTTAACATGGGGATGATGTATTGAGACCACACATGCATGTGTACAGATGGCCTCTGGAATATCAGAGAGTGTTACCAAAGTCCACTAAACCAATAAAGCAAATATGGGTCTCCTCGAGTCAAGCAAGACTCCTCTTTCAGCACCAGCTACACTTCACCTGCCTGGAAATACTGTGCATCAGAGGCAGCCATATGTCTGTATATCCCAAATCTAATTGGCTATTGTCTCTCTCGTTGGAGGAATAACCCACAGCTGATGCTACAAGCTTACATCCCCTAATGGTTAGGAGATGTTATAAGCCACAGTAAGACCCTGTCATATTTAACAGAAAAAAATGTAATTAATGGATTAACATACCATCCACACAACTGTGTCTATACCAAAGTAACCTACCATAACTATTAGAACTGTTTAAATACCGATATATCTAATTGCTTGTGCTTCATTAGTAGGATCGAAAGGTTATTCCTGGACAAACTGTCAGCCCATGAAAGGAAACAGCCAGAATTGACCAGAGTCCAAGACAACAGCTCCAGAGTAAGTAGCCTGTTTTGCTTCTCATCCACCTGTGCCCCTTTTCTAAACCTAGGGAACATTCTGTGGAAGAGGGGGCGTGGTAGAATGTAAGGGCTGTGATTGGGGTAAATGGTGAAACTACAGCAATATAGTCGGGACACTCATTTGATCAACTTGTTTGAACTACAAGCACCCCCCACGCTGGATGGTGGGACCCATGGCTGTGTGGATTTGGGCGCAACAGCCTGCAAATTGGTTTTACATGAAGGATGGTGTACTCGTAAATTATCACTTATTGCTAAAAATGAAAAAAAAAAACTGAGAAAAAGATGCAGGACAGTTATGGCAGAATGCATGATCTGGGATGGGGTGGGGTGGGGTGGGGGAAAGGGAAATATGCCTGACCTGAATTGGAAAATGATGCATGAAATACACAAAGCATCAATAAAAAAATGAAGTCCAATTTGTAAATCTTCCCCATTTTCATTATCCATTCATCAGTCGATGAAAACCAAGGATTCCTTAGATACGGTGATAAGAGTAGCAACAAATGGATGAACAAGTATCTTTGTAGTAGGATAGGTCCTTTGAGTGTGTTCCAAGAAGTGGTAGATTCATTTTTAAATTTTTTGAGGGATAGAAATTGTTGAGTGCATAGTACTTAACATTTATAACAGAACATCAGAAATCTAATTTGCTGGCTATGGGGAATGAGAAGGGAGAAGGAGGTATGAATTTGATTCAGATGTGTTTTATGAAATGCATAAAACTCAATAAAATATTAAAAATATGAACCTCACTTTCCACAATGGTCGCATGAGACTGCAATCTCACCCGCAGTGGATGAGGGTTCCCTTTCCCACATTCTGGCCACCACTTGGATTCATTTGTTCTCTTGTTCTTAGCCAGTCTGACTTGGGTAAGATGAACTCTTATAGTGGATTTGATTTGACTTGGAGCAGTGGAGCTTGACCTGACTGGAAGCCTCCTCCCTGAAGACTAGTTCTGGAGGACACTGTGCAAATTGCTAAAGGAAAGAATCAATCAGTGCTCCAACCTCAGCTTTGCAGCAGAATCACCAGAAAAACAACCAGCACAGAAAACAATTATTGGTGCAGTAGTGGCACTTTATGCGGGGTGATCAACAGTTCCTGATTTGAACCTAAAGCCCATTTACTGGGAGGGAACTTATGTGAGGTACTCTAAACATATGGAATTCAAATAGCTGGAGAAGTCACAGATCTGAGAGCAAACCCCAAATCAGTCACATCCTTAGCCAATTTAATCTCTTTCTTTTTTTTAACATTTTTTATTGATGCTTTGTGCATTTCATACATCATTTTCCAATTCAATTCAGCCATATTTCCCTTTCCCTTCCCCCCGACCCCCACCCCAACCGAGATCATGCATTCTGCCATGACTGTCCTGCATATTTCTCTGTTTTTTTTTCCCATTTTTTAGCTATAAGTGATAATCCATGAGTACAAGCATCCTTCATGTAAAACCAATTTGCAGGCTGTTGTGCCCAAACCCCCACAGCCCCACCTTCCAGAGGGGAGTGAGGGGTTGTATGTTCAATCAGGTTAATCAAATGAGGGTCCAGACTACATTGCTGTAGTTTCACCATTCACCCCAATCGCAGCCCTTACATTCTACCACGCCCCCTCTTCCGCAGATTGTTCCCTAGGCTTAGAAAAGGGGCACAGGTGGATGAGAAGCAAAACAGTCCACTTTCTCTGGAGCTGTTGTCTTGGACTCTGGTCAATTCTGGCTGTTTCCTTTCATGGGCTGACAGTTTGTCCAGGAATAACCTTTCGATCCTACTAATGAAGCACAAGCAATTAGATATATAGGTATTTAAACAGCATTAATAGTTATGGTAGGTTACTTTGGTATAGACACATATGTTTAGATGATATGTTGATCCATGAATTACACTTTTTCCTGTTAAATATGACAGGGTCTTCCTGTGGCTTATGACATCTCCTAACCTGTAGAGGATGTAAGCTTATGGCATCAGCCATGGGTTATTCCTCCAAGCAGAGAGCCAATAGCCAATTAGATTTGGGATATACAGGCATATGGCTGCCTCTGCTGCACAGTATTTCCAGGCAGGTGAGTTGTAGCTGGTGTTGACGATGGAGTCTTGCTTGACTCTAATCTCTTTCTATATGATTAATATTGATACTTACACTTAAAGACAAGTATGTATACAGTCGCCACCAGAAGATTCTATTGCCACAGAGACAATTACAGAGTTCTGCAACTGTTCACACACAGGGAGAAAGTATCTGTGAGATGTCCAACTGTAAGTGACACATCTACAAACTAACCTCCACACCTAAGGATTGGGAAACACAGGGAAACAACAGATAGCGATACATCGCTCAACTCTCATCAGTGAAGGTTTTTCTTGCAACAGAGGACCATGAACCAAAAAGACCACAAATGGGCCAAATGAAGAGAGTAAGAGTCTGAAGACTGTGGGTTCCTGGACAGGACTCCTTTGTTGAATTCCACTCACCCAGGGCTCCATTGTGGAAGAGGGGCAGAAATGTTGTAAGAGCTAGGGGATGAGGTCATGCCCTTAAGGTAACAGAGCATTATAGGCTCCTGGAAGCTTGCTTATATGAACTTACATCAATGATGTCAGTATGTACAAGACCCATGCAAACTCAATCAGGCAAAAATGCAGCATAGAACTAGGAATGTAGGCAGCAGGCCCCAACCAGAACCAAAGGACTGTTGGCAGTGGATTACTATTGGGTAAAGGAAAGGTGTTCTTCTTTTAGGGAGTGACTCTAGATAGACTGAGTAAACCCCACTGTATAAACTTGCACTGAGGGACATCTGGGTATGCAATCTTGACTGACAGGCCTTAAAAGAGACAAAATGAATGAATTCCAGTGGGGTAGGCAGAGGTGTGAGATGAAGCCCAGCACGGTTTGCAACAAAGTTCCAGGCATCCGAGGCTACAGTGAACCCCTTTCTCAAAACCACCAGCCCCCAAATAGTAAAGAATTTAACATAGACTCATACTGCTGTGCTCTTGTTTATACTTTGAAAGACCATGCAAACAATGCCTACTGCCACGTGTCATTACATCTTTCCTTATTTTCAGGTTACGTAAAGGCTTTGGCTCTAGTCATCCTTCCTGACATTTACTGACATGGTGCCATGTTGATCATATGACCTTTATTCTTACTTTCTGGCAGGAACTGCAGCATCCACCTGAGGAATAAATAGAGAGCTCTGAGTTCCAACTGCACAGTGAACCCCTGATCCCTTTCTTGAACAAAAGGCCAACCCACAAGATCTGCCTCAACATGAAGCTGCTCATCATCTTCATGCTGGCTGCCATCCCTATTTGCTGCTATGCAGGTGAGTTTTGTGGAAGGAACGGCTACTCTACTTTTGAACTACATATTGTTTCCGGGTCCCCAAGGAAGACATCTTCATCCCTGAACTCTTTTACATGTCAACACTAGAACAAGGTATCCAGTATACTGTTCATAAAAATCAACATTAGACTAAGGCCAAATGCAGAACTAATTTTAGTTTTGCTCTCATGTTGGGGTTGGAAGCAGTGTGTCTTTACTGTGCAATATGGTCCAGCTTGATCACAGCTCTCCTGAAGTCTATGACAAGGATCAGATCTGAATATGAACTACGTGATTGGCAAATGGGGAATATAGAAATAGTGACTGAACACCATGGACCCAAGTGGGTTTCATAAAGTTGAGCATTTCAGTCTCCTTCACTGTGGAAGCGTTACTTCTCAGATATTCAGGAATTTGGCAAGAGGAGTAATTGCTTTGGACACACAGATGATTGTTCTGGACTCTTCCATGTGGCTATATAGGGCTGAGTTCTGCTGATAGGGAGGGAAAATCATACTCTCTGCAATCATCTTCCACTGATGAAGGAAGTAAATCCCTGTTTCTAACAATGTTGTCAGTACAAATGTGTCAGATATTTCATGTGGTTTGTACAATTCTGTGGTTCATGTTGCCTATGTCACACTTAAGACACTGACTGGTGCAGATTAGCAAATTTGAAATGTTTTCTTAATTTGATACAAATTTGACTACTTGGGGCAGGAGGTATGACTCACTAGTTAAGAGCACTCTTAACTGTACAGGGGACATGGTTTTGATTCCCAGGACCCATATGGCGCCTAACAACCATCTGCGTTCCAGAGAAGCCAATGCCCTCTTCTGATGCCCATGGGCATTGCACAATACGGGTGCATTTCACACATGCAAACAATACATTCATACACACACCATAAAATAATAAATAAAATAAGAAAGTTGAAGACTCAAGAGTAACATTGTTTATATGACTCAAGTGTAGAAGTTGTTTACATGACTCTATTTCCTGACACTTCATCCTCCCCCAAAAAGCGTCATGGGATCACATCAGCAACAGAGCTTTTTTTCTGTTGATTTTTAATGAAGATGATACAGATAATAAAGATAATTGATAATATGCTTGATTCAGTATTCATAAGTGTATTAGTCAGGGTTCTCTAAAGAAACAGAAGTAACAGGATGAATATATATATAGCTATATACAATTTATTGATTTGCTCACGTGACAGAGTTCAAGGATTCCAACAGTAGCTGCACCACACTGGAAAGGCCGAGATGAGAATCCAGGGAACTGCTCTGTCGGCAAGGCTTGATGTCTCAGTAGTCCTAGTCCAGTGCTGAATGCCCAAATGGGTTCCAGGATATCTGCCTGTCTCAGTACACGCTGGGATCCGAAAGGTTGATCACAACAGCAAGACAAACTCACCAGATGAGAGAGACAAGCCACAGGAGAAAAGGGGGACCAGCTCCTTCTGCCATGGCCTTAAATACTGCCTGCTGGAAGAAGGTAATGCCCACATTTGGGGTGGGCCATCGGGGTTGAGGTGGTCCAATCAGAAGACCCTTTTTCTCTTATTTGTTCCTTAGTCCAGTCAAGTTGACACCCAGGATTAACCATCACAAGTCCACCCCTTGTCAACTTGACACCCAATAAATAGCCTCTGCTTAAATGTCAATTGCAAACGATGGCAGGGTCATAATTCCACCTAACATGTTATAAGTATCTCATGTGCAATAGCAAAGCATTATATCTTAGAGTAGGTGGTAATGTCCTTGAGAAGAACTTAGTCCTTCAGTATCTAATAACCTAAATATGACAACACTTAACACTTATCTCAGTTGCACATTCAAAAGGGAACAACACAAGTATCTGCTTAATATACGTATATATATGAACAAGCACATTCTTAACCAAATAGGACAAAAGTTAATATCTATTATAATCCATGTTTCTGCAACTGGTCCCATGGCCTCAGCTGATATTTATGACTACCTTCTTCTATGACCCATTCTGTATTTTCTCCACCATGAGCAAGCACCTCTGCAGGTCTTGGCTCTTTCCCTGGAGGAGTGACCCATACCTTCATCCCCGAAGGGTCTGGCCCATTTATTGTCCTGTCTGGTTTGGGTTGTTGGAGTTTTCCATTGACCTTAATCATAGGACATGGTAGCACCAGAAGGCGCTCTATAGCATCTCCTGCCTTCCAGACATAATCTTCCTTGCTTCTCACAAGAGGCAAGTCAGGTGAGTCAAATGGATCTATCTTCATAATTACATCAAATAGTCTGCAACAAGGATTATCATTCCTCTTCATGCCACCAGGAGAACCTTGAGTAACTCTAGGCTTCATTGGGTAGGAGAGCTGGTTCCAGAGACTACCAAGCCCACTAAAGAAATTCATCGTTTCAATTCTGTTTCTCTAGAACCACTCCTGGTACCAGAATTTGAATTAGTCAGGGTTCTCTAAAGAAACAGAAGCAACAGGATGAATATATATAAGTATATACAATTTATTGATTTGCTCACGTGACAGAGCTCAAGGATTCCAACAGTAGCTGCACCACACTGGAAAGGCTGAGACGAGAATCCAGGGAACTGCTCAGTCTGCAAGGCTGGATGTCTCAGTAGTCCCAATCCACTGCTGAAGGCCCAAATGGGTTCCAGGAGATCTGCCGGTCTTAGTACACGCTGGGATCTGAAAGGTTGATCACAGCAGCAAGACAAACTCACCAGATGAGAGAGGCAAGCCGCAGGAGAAAAAGGGGACCAGCTCCTTCTGCCATGGCCTTAAATACTGCCTGCCGGCAGAAGGTAACACCCACATTTGGAGTGGGCCATCTGGGTTGAGGCAGTCCAATCAGAAGACCCTTTTTCTCTTATTTGTTCTTTAGTCCAGTCAAGTTGACACCCAGGATTAACCATCACAATAAGATATTTGAATATACTGCCTGGTATGCTCAAAACTGCATGAGAATTCTGTCTGACTTTCAACTAAAAGAATACAAAAATGATTTCTATGTCATGTCCACAAAACAGAGCAACTTATATCTTGAGTGTCATTATCAGCAGAGGTTTCAAGAGACTGGGGCTCCCTGTTGGCTTGTTAGGAACAACCTAAAATGATCCAACGGCCTGAATTTTCTGTTTTACATTCACAATTTCTCCCACATATCTTTTTCTCATCTGATTCCACTTGTATTTAAGAACGTGACACTCAAAGTAGGTAAATTCCAAATAAGTTCCAAACTCTAGTGGTAAATCTCATGTTTTTCTAGGTACTTCTGGCTGCACCATATTGGATGATATTGTTGCAACGGCAATTGATCCAACTGCGTCCGTGAGTGACTTTCAGAATATCGTTTCTCCATATGTAACATTGCCAGCCACTAAGGAAGCTGCAGCCAAACTAAAACAATGTTTTCTGGACCAGTCAAATGAAAATCTGGCCAATTGGAGTGATGGTGGTAAATATCAAATTTTCTTTTATGCATTATGTAATCATTGGTCAGGAAAACTGTGTTATAAATTTGGGAGTAAGGAGGTTGGATTAGTCAGGGTTCTCTAAAGAAACAGAAGTAACAGGACGAATATATAGCTATATACAATTTATTGATTTGCTCACGTGACAGACTTCAAGGAGTACAACAGAAGCTGCACCACACTGGAAAGGCCGAGACGAGAATCCAGGGAACTGCTCAGTCTGCAAGGCTGGATGGCTCAGTAGTCCCAATCTAGTGCTGAAGGCCCGAATGAATTCCAGGAGATCTGCCGGACTTAGTACATGCTGGGATCCAAAAGGTTGATCACAGCAGCAAGACAAACTTACCAGATGAGAGAGGCAAGCTGCAGGAGAAAAGGGACCAACTCCTGCTGCCATGGACTTTTATACTGCCTGATGGCAGAAGGTAACGCCCACATTTGGGGTGGGCCATCTGGGTTGAGGTGGTCCAATCCAAACATCCCTTTCCTCTTATTTGTTCCTTAGTCCAGTCAAGTTTACACACAGGATTAACCATCAGAAGTCCACCCCTTGTCAACTTGACATGTTATGCTTAAATGTCGATTGCAAACAATGGCAAGGTCATAATTCCACCTAACAAGTTATAAGTATCTCATGTGCAATAGCAAAGCATTATATCTTAGAGTAGGTGGTAATGTCCTTGAGGAACACTTAGTCCTTCAGTATCTAATAACCTAAATATGACAACACTTAACTTATCTCAGTTCCACATTCAAAAGAGAACAACACAAGTATCCGCTTAA
>VZQC01006523.1:622827-644297 GCA_009823505.1 Rhizomys pruinosus
AGGGTGGGGAGATTAATTCCTGAGATAAAGAAAATCCCTCAGAATCCGAGGGTTCAAAATCCTCATCATCATGGTTCTCCCACACATCTCCATCCCAATTTTCAGGGTTCCACCCTTTCCCCACCAGTGCTCTCACTTTAACTGCTGACACTCTTCATGGCTGGGAATTAAATTTGCGTTGTAAATCAGCTAAATCTATAATAAGGTCTCCAGCTTGATTTTCTGCCGCTTTAGCTCTTTGGCTGCTGGAGAGAAGATTCTCTTCCAGAGCACACTTGGAAACCTTTAAACTGCTGTTTCTAATCCAGAGCTGGTCATTTTTATCACTGAGCTGCTTATTTTCCTCTATCACTTTATCCAGACATGCTAGGAGCAACAAGGCACCATCATTATTTTCCTTATTTTTTCCTCAATTTCTCGAACGTTTTATATATAGAGTCGCTAAATTCCTTGCTTCTCACAAGAGGTGAGTTAGGTGAGTCAAATGGATCTATCTTCATAATTACTTCAAATAGTCTGCACCAAGGATTATCATTCCTCTTCATGCCACCAGGAAAGCCTTCAGTAACTCTAGGCTTCATTGAGTTGGAGAGCTGGCTCCAGAGACTACTAAGCCCACTAAAGAAATTCATCCTTTCAATTCTGTTTCTCTAGAACCACTCCTGGTACCAAAATCTGTATTAGTCAGGGTTCTCTAAAGAAACAGAAGTAATAGGATGAATATATAGCTATATACGATTTATTGATTTGCTCACGTGACAGACTTCAAGGAGTCCAACAGTAGCTGCACCACACTGGAAAGGCCGAGAGAATCCAGGGAACTGCTCAGTCTGCAAGGCTGGATGTCTCAGTAGTCCCAATCTAGTGCTGAGGCCCGAATGAATTCCAGGAGATCTGCCAGTCTCAGTACACGCTGGGATCTGGAAGGTTGATCACAGCAGCAAGACAAACTCACCAGATGAGAGAGGCAAGCCGCAGGAGAAAAAGGGACCAGCTCCTTCTGCCATGGCGTTTTATACTGCCTGCTGGCAGAAGGTAACGCCCACATTTGGGGTGGGCCATCCGGGTTGAGGTGGTTCAATCCAAACATCCCTTTTCTCTTATTTGTTCCTTAGTCCAGTCAAGTTGACACACAGGATTAACCATCACAGAGGTTAAAGAAAAAATTATGTGCATGCTTCATAAAAGTATGACATAATTTACTTTTGTGTTACTTTGTTTTTGGAAATTATCCAGTGACTTGTAGGACACAGTTGCACGTATCTACATGCAGGCAATACACTCATAAACATAAAAAAAGTAGTAAAAAAACAGTTCTGAATAAAAGAAATTATCAAAGGAAAAAGCTGATAATTCATCTTGTTTTGAGGATTGTCAGTTAACAAGAAATGAAAAAGTTAAAAGTGAGGAAACTCTCATTTATGGCTTTCTCAAGGATTGTTTTCCCAGGATATTATATTCTCTCTCAGAACATCATGCACACACACAAACACACACACAAATACACACACACACATACACACACACACACACACACACACACACACCATTGTGTTCTCTCTAACACTGAAAAATATTCCCACTTTGTATCAGAGTAAATGCATCTGATTCTCAAGAACCCTCCTTTATCACAGTGATCATGGAACACTGGTCTCTTATTCATGCATTTACAATCTCCTTATACATATGTATCCATACATACCAGTTCATGAGAAATGTGTGTTGTTTCAGAAAAATCATTTGAGAAATATTAAGAGTAATTAATTTCAGAATTAAGCAAGTAATTAATTTCAGAATTAAGCAAGCACATTTGTTAGGATACATGTTTGGACATCTTGGCCAGTTTTATTTAGCACATATTAAGAGGAAGTGGAGCAGATCTGATTTGTAAGAACACCGTGGGCAATGGCCTCTTGAAAACAGAAATCAATGGTATAACAATACAGAATTTTTCTAAGTATGAACCCATGTTTTATAGTATTTATTTGATTTTCTTTATTCTCTTTATTCATTCTGTGGCACAGGTATAAGAAATACATCCATAAGCAAAAAAGATAAGCTTGGCATTATGGGAGAGGATAATGAAATTTTTTTCTGTTTAAAACCAAGTTTTGACTAATCCTTCACGGGTTGGCAATTCATTCACACATACAACCTATAAGGACTGATGGTTGCTTTCTGTTTATCCTCAGTAAATTTCATGTTTTAGAACATTGAGGAATTCAATAGTTACTCTCTTTTTAAACTTGACATTAAAACAACTGCATTTTGTTTTGTTTTTTTTTTAACATAAATTTATTTTTATTTTTTTTAACAAATCTAGACCCATGTTCCCGCCCATTCTCCCACCTCGCCAGAGCTCATGCATTCTGCCAAACATGCTTTTCATTTCTTGGTCTTTCTCAATATTCTCCATGAGGAAGTTGACTGTTTTCAGCAGAAGTTCACTGCTTCAGTCAGTTCTTTGATGCAGTCCTTTCTGTTGTTGTTGTTGTTGTTGTTGTTTCCAATATGCATTATGCCCAACTGCTTTGGACAAAAACTCAGGGGGTCATACACAAGAAATACTTACAACTTGGTAATTGGCACTAGCATCCACAGATGAGGGATACCATTCATCATTTGTTTTTCTGGGACTGTGTTACTTCACTCAGCATGATGTCCTCTAGCTCCAACCATTTTCCTGCAAAGCTCGTGATGTCGTCTTTCTTTACTGCTGCATAGAACACCATTTTGTAGATATAACACATTTTCTCTATCCACTCATCAGTTGAGGGGCATTTAGGTTGGTTCCAGCTCCTTGCTATTGTGAAGAGAGCTGCAGTAAACATGGCCGTGCATGTATCTCTGTGGTGGCGTAAGTCTTGAGGGTACATGTCCAGGAGTGGTATGGCTGGGTCGGGTGGCAAGTTCATTCCAAGTCTTCCAAGAGTTCTCCACACTGCTTTCCATAGTGGCTGTACGAGTTTACATTCCCACCAGCAGTGGATGAGTGTTCCCCATTCTCCACAACCTCTCCAGCACTTGGTATCATTTGTTTTCTTGATCCTAGCCAGTCTTATTGGAATAAGATGATATCTTAAAGTGGTTTTGATTTGCATTTCCTTAATGATTAGTGATGATGAACACTTCTTGAGGTGTTTCTCAGACATCTCTAATTCCTCACTTGTGAAGTCTCTGTTCAGTTCTTTGCTCCATCTATTGAGTGGGTCATTTGCTTTTTTTTCTTTGCTTTTTGAGTAGTTTATATATTCTGGAAATCAATGCTTTGTCAGATATACCTGCAGTGAAGGTTTCCTCCCACACTGTGGGATTTCTCTTCACTTCCTTGATTGTTTCTTTTGATGTACAGTAACAGAAGCTTTTGAGTTTAATGAGGTCCCATTTGTCAATTGTCAACCTTAATTCTTGTGCAGCTGCTGTCTAATTTAGGAAGTCTTTTCCTATGCCTATGTCTTGTAGGCTGCTGCCAACTTTTTCTTCTATCACCTCCAGAGTTTGGGGTTTCACGTTGAGGTCTTTAATCCATCTGGAGTTGACTTTTGTACAGGGCGAGAGGTAGGGGTTTAATTTCATTCTTCTACAAGTGGTGATCCAGTTTTGTCAACACCACTTGCTGAAGATGCTGTCTTTGCTCCATTGTAGCTTCTTGGCCCCCTTGTCAAATATAAGATGGCTGAAATTGTATGTGCTCAGATTTGGATCTTTGGTTTTGTTCCATTGGTCAACAGGTCTGTTTTTGTGCCAGTACCAGGCTGTTTTTATGACTATAGCCCTTCAGTATAGTTTGAAGTCTGGTATACAGATCCCCTCTGTGTAGCTATTTTCACTCAGGGTTTTTTGGCTATTTGGGGTCTTTTGTTTTTCCAAATGAATTTAAGAACTTTTGTTTCCAAGGCTGTGAAGAAACTCTTGGGGATTTTGATTGGGATTGTGTTAAATCTATACAAGAGTTTGGGTAAAATGGACATTTTTACAATGTTAATTTTCCCAATCCATGAGCATGGGAGGTTTTTCCATCTTCTGATGTCTTCTTCAATTTCTTTCTTTAAAGGTTTAAAATTTTTGTTGTAGAGATCTTTGGTGTCTTTGGTTAGGTTTGTTCCTAGGTATTTTATTGTTTTTGAGGCTATTGTGAGTGGGAAGGTCTCTTTGAATTCTTTCTCCAGTTGCTTGTTGTTGGTGTAAAGAAAGGCCATTGATTTTTTTAAGGTTAATATGTAAACAACTGGATTTTGAAAGAATGCTGCAAGAATAGTTTATCCTGCAGGTCTTTAAGTAACTTGCAGAATGATTACTGGTTAAAGTATTCAAAAAATAGGATAATTGGAGACAGATAATACTTGGGATTACTCAGACAAATCTAGAAATAATACTGATGTTTCAGCTCCAATCATAATCACTTGAATGATAGAACACATGGGTACATAATATGATTTTTATGTGGTAATTCTGAGATATTAAAACAATTCTTGGAGAAATATTCAATTTAAGTAATCTCAAAAGTTGTTTTCCAGGATATAATATATAACAGCCCCCAGTGTCAATAAATTTTCAGATGACCTTTGGTTCACAGGAATACAGATAATGGTCAGAGACCAAGAGCTGATACTATAAAATAGAATTTTCTTTTTTTATTCATCCTTTTACCTGTAAAGTCCAAGACAATTGTTGAAACCCATATGTTTCTTTCTATTTCATTAAACTAACTGCACATCGGGATGTTCTATTGTTATATTTTAAAACTGGAGATTTAAAAGGCCTGGCTGTCTGCCATTTTAGGATTCAGACCCAGCAACTCCTCCACAGAGCACACAGGCAAAACATTTCATTGAAGAACACCTCGATATAGAACTGGAATCTTAAAAATCCATTTCTTCTTTATACAGTGTGTCTCCCTTCTCTGGAACTGTGCTCTACCAGTTCTTTCCTCTTCAAATCTACATATCATCTTTCTTGATGTCCTCATGCTGAGAGGGCTGAGATTTGGATATGTTCTGAGATCTGTTGCCACCACTGCCCTCATGTCCCAGAGCAAAAGGACCATGTCATGGAAGTCAATATGGCCCAACAAATGCTGCTCAATCAATCAATGTACCTGAGAGAAAGGCATAGATAGACTCAGAGTAGGGAATCATGGTCATTTGAATAGAAGCATAAAATTGCTTTGACATACTTGAAACTTTATCATTTAGGTTACGTCCCTTAATGATAAGACATTTTGAAAAATGGAAGTAGAACAAGCATAGCAATTATAATAAATATTACATAGATCCAACTCATAAAAGCAGAATACTGCTACAAAGAAAGCAAACTGTTTACTCTAAAATTAAGGACTATGAGAAGTATGTTCCTTATCTAAACAGTTATTCAATATACTACCTGAATTTTTACTTAAGAAAATGCCACAAAATAAATATAATTGAAATAACATTTTCATAAATGAACTTATGCTTTTTGGAAAATGATTTTATCTTTTTTATTGTTATTAAACTTTTTCCATAAGTCATACATCCATCTCTCAATTGAATCTAGAGTCACTTCCCTTTCCATGCCCCCCACTCCACCCCAGTCCCTGCACTCTGCCCTATATGTTCTGCATCTTTTTCTGAGTCTTTCCAGAGTTCTTTTTCTTTCAGTTCTTATACTTATAATGTACTACAGAGTTCACCAACAAAAATCTTAAATCTGAGAATCTCCTTTAACAAAGTTTTACAATGCAAAATGAAACATGAAATATCAGAATCTTTTCCATATGTCATTAAGAAACATTTTGAGAAAGAAAACAATAATGTCATTGAATATAGCTTTTTGGAAAAAAAATAAATGCTTATAACTCTAAATTAGCAAAATTTTGTAAGATTTCCACAATAAAACTGGAAATTTTAAGAAAGACTTTAATATAAGGTAAGAGAAGTGTAGAAAACTCCCACACTCACCTGCCTGTTCAGCAATGTCTTCATGATTGTAGTTGTCTAAATGTACCCTTCCCCTACTTTGGAGGGACCTTTTCATCTAGCTAAATGTTTCTATCCATATCCCTCCCCACACCTGGAAACAGCTTCCCTTTTCCTCCTATCTCTGGACTGGGCCACCTTCCTCCCAAACCTCAAATAACCTTACCTCCCACACATTACTACCCCAAATCCACCTCCTGGTATGGGACATTGTTAATGAACAGTATCCTGTCTCCCCAAATGCCCAAATTGGCCTAAGCCTGTCATAACCCACCTTGTAAAGGCAGGGCTACTTATCCATATCAACTCACCACACAACATGCCTATCCTGGGAGTTAGAAAAAAAAGTAATGGAACTTTCTGCCTGGTCCACCACCGCTGAGCTATTAACAAAGCTATCCTCACTATTTTCCCAGTGGTCCCAATCCCCTGCAATCTCTTGTCTTCTGTTCCCCCTAATGCTGCTGAATTTTCGGTTTTGGTTTAAAGGACAGCTTTCTTACCACACCGTTACATCCATTTCTGTGCCTCCTTTTTTCTTCACTTTGGAGGACCCGGACACCCTACTTTCTCAACAGCTCACTTGGACATTTCTGCCCAGGGGTTCTGATTTTTTGGCCAGGCCTTACAAAAGGATCTGGCTTCTGTAGACCTTTCCCCAGTTTCCTTTCCCAGGATGTGGACAACCTGCTCCTGTGCGACCACTCTCACCAAGATGGTTTGCACTGATCCCTGGTACTCTTAGATGCTCTAGGCTCCTGGAGCTAAGGTGTCCTGAGAAAAGGCACAAATCTGTGACCAAACCTTTACTTACCTAAGTCTCTAAATATCCCTTAGAGGGCGCTCCATCACCAGAAATAGAATCAAGGAACTCTTAGCTTGTGCTTTCCCCCAAAGCAAGCAGGAGTTACTAACCCTTCTGTACGTTTTCATTTCTTTCCTATCTAGATTGCCAACTTCCGACTCGTTGCTCAACCATTATACAAATTGACAAAGGGAGACCTTAATGACCCTCTCCTTCCCCCAGCTCATCTCAGGCTCCAGTAAATCAACTAAAGGTTACTCTCCCTATGGCCACAATTCTACCAGCTCCACTATGACCTTTTTCTCTGTTCTTCACTCAAATCGGGAACAAGCTCTGGCAATTCTGGCCAGCAAGAGGGAGACGATTATTCTCCAGTAGGCTTTTATCTCAACATGGTTGGTCTAGACATGATCTCCAAAGGTCGGCCTCCCTGCTTCCAAACCCCAGCAGCTGCTGCTTTACTAAGTCCTAAAGCTACTGAAAGTCTCTCCACAGCCCACTTCATGTACTTTCTACACACTGATGTGAAGGCCTGTTAAGCCACGGGGCCTTTCTTTCCCTGCCTCTCTCTCTCTCTCTCCCTCTTGAATACAAAGTCTTCACACTTTTCTCCTAGATCCATTTATTATATTCAAACCTGCTCCACCTCTAAACCCAGTTACACTTCTACCCAGCATTCTCTCCATTTTGGAACAATTTCACCCTTCCCACTCTTGTGCTGAGATCTTAGATCTTGCCCTGAATCTTTCCTCTCACATCTATGCTCATTCTCTACCCCAAAGCATAGAATGTTTAATTGATGGGAGTTCACAGAAAAATTCCCTTTTGCAGCAGGTTACACAGTTGTGCAAGGAAATGCTCAAAATTCTACCTTATACACCTGCTAAATGCACAGCCTCTCACCCACACACACACACACCAACTCACAGCAAGCTGAACTAGCAGCACTCACCAGAGCTCTAACCTTAGCAAAAGAGGAACAAATGAAGATTTTTACACATTTCGAATAAGCCTACAACATCACACATTCCAATATTGTAATATTGAGACTGGGGATTCCTAAACCAAAAAGGAACACCCATTACTAAAAATGTCACATATTAAAAGCCTTTTAGAACCAGCTTTACTTACAGCTAGAGCAGCAGTCATATATTGGGAGGACATCAAAAAGACGAGCAATACCTCTTGATTAACAACAGCAGACAAATTAGCCAAGGAGGTCACCTTAAAACACCCAACCTCAAAGAATCCAAAACAGGTCCCTATAATTCTCTCTTCGCATTCTAAACAGCACAACCCAACCCTCCCTAATTCCTCTGAATGGTGAATTCCTCAAATATTTACACATTTTTTTGTCTCACCCAGGCAACCAGACTTCTCACACTGCTAAAATAATATTTTCCTGTTCCACCTGAAGACAGAGCCTTCCTCCAGTACTTTTCCCATGACCTGCGATGTATGTCTACATACTAATGACCATTCTAATCTCCAACCCCCGCCCTTTCCCACACACCAGATCAGGAGACTACTGTCTGCTCCAGACTGGCAAATCAATTTTACCTATATGCCTCCTGTAAAATGACAAAAATATCTTTTGGTCTTCATTGCTGTTTTTTTCAGGATGGGTAGAAGCTTTCCACACCTCTAGCAAAAGTACCACTACATTGACCCATTTCCTAATTTCAGAAAACATCCCAAGGTTTGGAATCCACACCTCTATACAATTGGACAACAAGATGGAATTCATCACAAAAGTAGTCAAACATTGAATCTCCTTTCTTCCACAGTCCTTATCACTCACAGTCTTCCAGAAATGTGGAATGAACTAACCACACCATAAAAAATCATTAACTGGAGTGCACAGAGCTTAGATCGAGGGATTTCCCAGGACTACCTGTAGCACAGGTAGGGGTCAGGCACTTCAGCCAGGTGGATTGTTGGATAGTTGAATCATTGTCTTGTGTGGCTGTGGGGGCAGAGCCACCCTGCTAGTTAGTATAAGCTTGTGATCCCAGCACTCAAGACACTAAGATGGATCTTGCGATCCCAGCACTCAAGATGCTGAGATGAAACCCGTGATCCCAGGACTCTAGACACAGATATGGAGTCCAGAATCCCAGGACTCAAGATGCTGAGATGGAGCTGGTGATCCCAACACTCAAGACACTGAGATGGAGCCTGAGATCCCAGCACTCAAGATGTGAGATGGAGTCGGTGATCCCTGGATTCAAGACACTGAGATGGAGCCTGGGATCCGAGGACTCAAGATGCAGGTATGAAGCTGGTGATCCCAGCACTCAAGATGCCTAGATGGAGCTCAGGATCCAAGCACTCAAGATGCTGAGATGGAGCCAGGATCCCAGGTCTCAAGACACTGAGATGGAGCCAAGGATCCCAGGACTCAAGATGTTGAGATGGAGCTGGTGATCCCAGAACTTTTTGGAGAAAAAAATATTTGGAGGGAACAACAGCAACAAAAAGACTTGCTGAAAGAACTTACCCAAACAGTAAACTTCTGTATTTAAAAAGTTTTAAAAAAAGAGTTGAGAAAAAGATACAAGACAGGACTTAACATGTAAGGCAGAATGCATGAGTAGGGGGTGGTACATGGATGGGGGAAGAACATAAAATTGAATAAGAAATACTGTATGAAATGCACAAAATCTCAATAAAAATTAAGGAAAAAACTTTAACCAACTGGATTTTGGAACTGAAATTAAACTGGACAAAACTTCCTCAAGCCCTACTAAAAATACAGGCCCTTCAAAAAAAAAATCCCACTCACCTCAGCCTGTTGGAAATTATGTATGGAGGACCAAGTCTTCCCCCAGGGATGCAGCCCACTAATCCTCCCAGGCCTCCTCAGCTGGCTCACGGCTCCTTTTTTCTCAAGAAACAACAAGGGGAAACAACACACTTCCTCTTCTCTCTCGCTTCCTTTCCCCAGGCTGAGAAAAGCACCCCCTTGGAAATAGGAGACCAGGTCTACATAGCCAAAAGCCACCATCTTTCCCTGGACTCTAAGTGGACAGGGCCCCACAAAGTTATCCTTTTAAATGCTACAGCCACAAAACTGAAGAATGTCCCCACATGAGTCTATTTTTCTCAACTCAAAAAAATCTATGTTTCCCTATAAGTTAACTTCCACCAGCCCCACAACCATTAAAATAACCATGATTTCCTCTATCCCTAAAAAGCTTGATGGACATGACACTGACACTCTGTTCTACTCCATCTTGAAGGAACTCCAAGGTGATTTCGGGTGGAAGATGGGTGAGTCACCAATTGGGATTCATTTATTGATGTCACAGAAGAATTGAGGCTCCCTGGAAGCTTTGTGCCTAATGAGCTGGATCTGATTCAGTTCTTCCCATTGGGGCTGTAATTTTATCCTCTTTCCTCCGACAATGCTACATAATAACTTGGTCATTTCTATCAGCAACATCACTGCCCTCCTTCTCCTATTATGTCCAATTTCTACAACCCAGAGGACTAGGAAGGAAAAACTACTCCTGGCCTTACTGTATGAAGCTTTATAATCATAATAGGAGTTATCCAGATTCACTCTTTTTCTGGCCCTTCACTCCAAGAAATAATGTTTCTTTTCCTTTTCCTCTTTACCCTGACTTTAACAACAATACATCCTGAACCCCACTATACTGTCACAAGGCTCCAATGGCATCTCTCTCTCTCCTTAGAAATAGACATCAGCTACTGCAGAGGGTGCAAACCAGTGTGTTGGCCAAGAGGATCCTGGGAGCTGAGGCTTGAACATAGAGGCTGCTGGGGGCTGCCAGAGCAGCTGGGGTGGAGGGTACTGGAACGCAGGCTAAACAAAAAAATCCCACCCTACCCCCCTGCCAACTAAAACTCTGGAGAGAGTGGCTGGCAGCAGAGGGAATACAGTGCTCAGAAGGTGTCATCTGGGTTGTTACCCACCGAGTTCTTGCAGAACACAAAGGGAAGGGCGAACTATACCTTCCAATATATAACCAAAATTGGAAGCTGAAACATAGACAGGTCAACACGCCATACATAAGGAGAATACAACGAAAGCACCTGAACGAATCAAGGAAAGCAATCCTTCAACAGTGTGAAGAGGCATTCAAGATTCACATCAGAATACAGGCAAAAGGGAAACCACAAGCCGAGAGCACAAGGAAAGTACAATATGGGAAAGGCACAGAATAACTCCATACCAAACTCTATGGAGCCTGTGGATGACTCTGGGATCTCCCTAGAGGTAACCCAGGACACAGATCATAGAATAACAATCATGGATATGTTCAAAGAAATCATAGAACTAAGGAGAGAGAATGAAAAACTCAGAAAAACCTAGAGGGACACAATGACGAACTTTGGAAAGAACTAAAAGGAGAAAATGACAGACACCAGAAAGAGCTAGAGAAAGAAAATGACAAACTCCAGAAGGAAGTGGAAACACTGAAAATACCCCCACACTGAAATGAAAAAGGAAACCAACGAGCAAAGCAAGGAGCTACAAGAAAAGATTCAGAAGCTCCAAAAGGAAGTGGAAATACTAAAGAAAACACAAGATGAAATGAAAAAGGAAATCTAACATTCATCCAATCAAAAGGAAAGAATGGGCAAAAGTCTCAGAAAGAGAATGGAGGAAGCAGAAAAAAAGAATATCAGACCTAGAATATAGCACAGAACAACTAAAAAGCTCAAGTAAAGGCTATGAAAATTTTTAAATTACACAAGAATGGAACAACCAGGAAATATGGGACACTATGAAAAGATCAAACCTCTGCATCATAGGGATAGAGGAAGGAGAAGAATACTAAGAGAATGGTATTGATCAGATCATCAAAAGAAATAGATGAAAATTTCCCCAAACTAAAAGACAAACCCATAAAAATATAAGAAGGACATAGAACACCAAATACATAAGACAAGAAAAGAAACTCCCATTGCATATCATAGTTAAAACACTAGATGCCCAAAACAAAAACAAAATTCTAAAAGCCACAAGAGAAAAATAAGTTACATATAAGGGGAAACCTATCAGAATTACAGCTGACTTTTCAGTGCAAACTATGAAAGCAAAAAGAACGTGGAGCAAAGCATTCCCAGTGCTAAACAACTATAAATGCTAACCCAGGTTATTATACCAGCAAAAATATCGATTCTAGTTGAAGGAAAGAGAAAAATATTCCATGACATAAATAAAATGATAGAATACATGTTCAGAAAACCAACGCTTAAGAGAATACTTAAAGCAATTCAAAGGACAGAGGAGAGGATCAATTATCCCCAGGAACCTTGAAATAGAAATTAATAAAAGCAGAACTTCAGAAGTAGAAACCTAGATGAAAATGCAAATGGATAATAAGGTGAAAGGAAGCAACACACACCTCTCAATTGTAACCTTAAATATTAATGGACTAAACTCCCCAATCAAAAGGCATGACTGGGAGAATGGATTAGGAAACAGAATCCATTTATATGCTGTCTACAAGAAACCCATCTCACCTTCAAGGATAGACACAAACTTAAAGTGAAAGGATGGAAAAAATTATTCCAAGCAAATGGTACCAAAAAGAAAGCAGGAGTTGCAATTTTAATATCAGACAAAAGAGACTTCAAAGTAGAAACAATCAGAAGAGACAAAGAGGGCCATTACATCATATCAAATGGAAAATTAACCATGAAGACTTCACAATCATGAATATATCTGCACCAAACTCCAGTGCACCAACCTTTAAAAATACAACTCTACAGGACATCAAGGCAGAGATTAACCCCAGCACACTCATAGTAGGGGACTTCAATACCTCACTGAGTACTTTAGACGGATCAACTGGACAAAGAATAAACAGAGAGGCAGCTGAACTGAACAATACAATGCAGGAAATGGACCTCACAGACATCTTCCGAATATTCCACCCAAGCACCAGAGAATATACTTTCTACTCAGCACCACATGGAACATTCTCCAAAATTGACCACATACATGGACACAGAAGAAAACATCAACAAATACAAAAAATTGAAATAATTTCATGAATCCTATCAGACCATAGTGTAATAAAGCTCAATATCAACACCAGGATAAGCTCTGCTACCTACACAAACACATGGAGAATAAACAACACACTCCTGAATAATGAATGAGTCAAGGAGGAAATAAAGAAAGAAATAAAAGCATTCCTGGAACTAAACAACAATAACAGTACAACACAACAAAACCTAACCCATGGGACAATTTAAAAGTAGTCTGCAGAGGGAAGTTTATAGCCCTGGGTGTCTACATTAAAAAAAAAAAAACAGAAAAAGCACAAATAAATGAGCTAAGACTGCAGCTAAAACACTTGAAAGACAACAACAAATAAACCCTAAATGCAACAGACAGGAAGAAATAACAAAAATCATAGCAGAAATCAATGAAATGGAAACAAAGAAAACAATATTAAAAAAATCAATGAATCTAAAATTTGGTTCTTTGAGAGAATAAACAAGATAGACCCCTAGCCCTGTTAACTAAAATAAAGAAAGAGCAACTCCAAATCAGTAGAATTCATGATGAAAGGGGAAATATCACAACAGACAATGAAAAGAACCAGACAATCATATGGAAATACTTCAAAAACCTGTACTCTACTAAATTTGAAAACCTAAGAGAAATGGATGAATATCTGGAATCCAGGGAATCGCCAAAGCTAAACCAAGAAGAGATTGACAACTTAAACAGACCCATAGCATATGAAGAAATTGAAAATGTAATAAGAGCCCTCCTAACTAAAAAAGCCCAGGCCCAGATGGTTTTACAGCAGAATTCAATAAAACATGTAAAGCAGACTTACAACCATTATTACTTAAACTGTTCAGAAGGATACAAGCAGAGGGAAATCTCCCAAATTAGAGTGATGAAGCCAGCACATACCAAAACCAGGCAAGGATGCAACCAAAAAAGAGAACTACAGACCCATCTCATTAATGAACTCAGATGCAAAAATTCATAACAAAATACTTGCAAACTGTATGCAGACCCACATCAAGAAGATCATCCATTATGACCAAGTTGGATTCATACCAGAGATGCAGGGATGGTTCAATATACAAAAATCAGTAAATATCATAAAACACATAAATGGACGGAAAGACAAAAACCACACAATCATCTCAATTGATGCAGAAAAAGCCTTCGACAAAATCCAGCATCGCTTCATGCTTAAAGTCCTAGAGGGAATTGGACTAGAAGGATCATTCCTCAACATAATCAAAGCCATAGACAAGAAACCCACAACCAGCATCATCCTAAATGGAGAAAAGTTAGAAGGATTCCACATAAAGGTAGGAACCCTGCAAGGCTGCCCCTTGTCTCCACTCCTCTTCAATATAGTGCTTGAAACACTGTCTAGGACAATAAAGCAAGAAAAGGAAATCAAAAGAATACTAATTGGAAAAGAGGAAGTCAAACTATCCCTTTTTGCAACAATATGATAGTTTACCTAATGGATGCTAAAAACTCCACCAGAAAACTCCTAGAAATGACTAAGAGTTTCAGTAAAGTGGCAGGATACAAAATTAAGCTATAAAATCATTAGCCTTTCTTTTTTTATGTTACTAATAAAATCTAGACTTGTGCCCCTCCTCCTATCCCTCACCCCACCAGAGCTCATGTATTATGCCAAACATGCTTTTCATGTCTTTCTCAGTCTCTCTAAAATTCTCCATGTGGAAGTTGACTGTTTTGAGCAGAAGTTCAACGTTTCATTCAGATCTTTGATGCAGTCCTTTCTGTCATTATTGTTGTTGTTGTTGATGAAGATGTCGTTGTTGTTGTTATTGTTGCTGTTGTTTCCAATTTGCATCACTCCCAACTACAAAAAAGCTCAAGGGGCCATGCACAATAAATACTTACAACTAGGTAATTGACACTAGCATCCACAGATGAGAGATACCATTCATCGTTTGTTTTTCTGGGACTGTGTTACTTCACTCAGCATGATATCTTCTAGCTCCAGCCATTTTCCTGCAAAGCCCATGATGTCATCTTTCTTTACCACTGCATAGAACTCCATCGTGTAGATGTACCACATTTTCTCTAGCCACTCATCAGTTGAGGGGCAATTGGGTTGCTTCCAGCTCCTTGCTATTGTGAAGAGAGCTGAAACAAACATGGCTGTGCATGTATTTATGCAGTGGGATGAGTCTTGTGGGTACATTCCCAGGAGTGGTATGGGTGGGTCAGGTGGCAAGTTCATTCCAAGTCTTCTCCACACTGCTTTCTATAGTGGCTGTACGAGTTTACATTCCCACCAGCAGTGGATGAGTGTTCCCCTTTCCCCACAACCTCTCCAGCACTTGGTATCTTTGTTTTCTTGGTCCTGGCCAGTCTTATTGGAGAAAGATGATATCTTAATGTGGTCTTAATTTGCATTTCCTTAATGATTAGTGATGTTGAACACTTCTTAAAATGTTTTTCAGCCATCTCTAATTTCTCTCTTGTGAAGTCTCTGTTCAGGTCTTTGCTCCATCTATTGAGTGGGTCATTTGCTCTCTTTCTTCTTTGTTTTTTGAGAAGATTATATATTCTGGAAATCAATGCTTTGTCAGATGTTTCTGTGGTGAAGGTTTCCTCCCACTCTGTGGGGTTTCTCTTCACGTCCTTGATTGTTTCTTCTGATGTACAGAAGATTTGAGTTTAATGAGGTCCCATTTGTCAGTTGTCGACATTAATTCTTGTACAACTGCTCTCTGATTTAGGAAGTCTTTTCCTATGCCTATGTCTTGTAGTCTGCTGCCAAATTTTTCTTCTATTGCCTTCAGAGTTTGGGGTTTCACGTTGAGGTCTTTGATCCATCTGGAGTTGACTTTTGTACAGGGTGAGAGGTAGGGGTTTAATTTCATTCTTCTACAAGTGGTGATCCAGTTTTACCAACACCACTTGCTGAAGATGCTGTCTTTTCTCCATTGTGTCTTCTTGGCCCCCTTGTCAAATATGACATGGCTGAAATTGTATGTACTCAAGTTTGTATCTTCAGTTTTGTTCCATTGGTCAATAGGTCTGTTTTTGTGGCAGTACCAGGCTGTTTTTATGACTATAGCCCTGTAGTATAGTTTGATGTCTGGTGTAGAGATTCCCTGTGTATTTCTCTTTTCAGTCAGGGTTGTTTTGGCTACTCAGCATCTTTTGTTTTTCCAAATAAATTTAACAACTTATTTTCCAAGCCTGTGAAGAAACTCTTGGGGATTTTAACTGGGATTGTGTTAAATCTATACAAGAGTTTGGGTAGAATGACCATTTTTACTATGTTAATTTTCCCAATCCATGAGCATGGGAGGTTTTTCCATCTTCTGATGTCTTCTTCAATTTCTTTCTTTAAGGGTTTAAGATTTTTGTTGTAGAAATCTTTGGTGTCTTTGGTTAGGTTTCTTCCTAGGTATTTTATTGTTTTGGAGGCTATTGTGAGTGGGAAAGTCTGCTTGAATTCTTCTCCAGTTGCTTATTGTTGGTCTAAAGAAAGGCTAATCATGTTTTAGGTTAATTTTGTATCCTACCACATTTCTGAAGCTGTTCTTCATTTCTAGGAGCTTTCTGGTGGAGTTTTTAGCATCCCTTATGTAAGCAATCATATCATCAGCAAATAGGGATAGCTTGACTTCCTCTTTTCCGATTAGTATTCCTTTAATTTACTTTTCTTGCCTTATTGCCCTAGCAAGTGTTTGAAACACTATATTAAAGAGGAGTGCTGACAGGGGGCAGCCTTGCCGAGTTCCTACCCTTAAAGGGAATGTTTCTGTCATTTCCCCATTTAGGATGATATTGGCTGTGGTTTTCCTATATATGGCTTTGATTACATTGGGGAATGATCCCTCCAATCCAATTCCCTACAGGACTTTAAGCATGAAGTGATGCTGGATTTTGTCAAAGGCTTTTTCTGCATCAATTGAGATGATGGTGTGGTTTTTGTCTTTCAGTCCATTTATATGCTTGGTGATGTTTTTGATTTTCATATGTTGAACCATCCCTGCATCTCTGGTATGAATCCAACTTGGTCATGATGGATTATCTTGATACGAGTCTGCATGTGATTTGCCAGTATCTTGTTTAGAATTTTGGCATCTGTGTTCATTAGGGAGATGGGTCTATAGTTCTCCTTTTTGATTGTATCTTTGCCTGATTTTGGTGATAGAGTGATGCTGGCTTCATATAGGAATTTGGGAGAATTCCTTTTGTTTGTATCCTTCTAAACAATTTCGGTAATAATGGTTGTAGGTCTTTTTGAAAGGTTTTATAGAATTCTGCTGTGTAAGCATCTGGGCCTGTGCTTTTTATAGGCGGGGGGTTTCTTATTACATCTTCAATTTCTTTATATATTATGGGTCTGTTTAGGCTGTCAATCTCTTCTTGGTTGAGCTTTGGTGATTCCCAGGATTTCAGATATTCATCTATTTCTTCTAGTTTTTCAAACTTAGTAGAATATAGGTTTTTGAAGTATTCACATATGATTTTCTGGATCGTTTCCTTGTCTGTTATGATATTTCCCTTTTTATCATGGATTGTATTGATTTGGAATTGTTCCTTCTTTCTTTTGGTTGACTGGGCTAGAGTTCTGTATATCTTGTTTATATTTTCAAAGAACCATCTTTTGGATTCATTGATTTTTTTTGTATTGTTTTCTTTTTTTCTATTTCATTGATTTCTGCTCTGATTTTTGTTATTTCTTCCTGTTGTGTTTATGGTTCATCTGCTGTTGCCCCTCATGTGCTTTTAGCTCCAGTGTTAGATCGTTCACTGTTTTTCTAATGTGGGCACCCAGGGCTATAAACTTCCCTCTTAGTACTGCTTTTAATATATCCTATAGGTTTTTCTGTGTTGTGTTGTCACTGTCATTCAGTTCCAGGAATGCTCTTATTTCTTTCTTTATCTATTCCTTGACCCATTCATTATTCGTGACTGTGTGGTTTAGTCTCCATGTGTTCTTGTAGGTAGTAGGGATTATCCTGTTGCTGTTGAACTTTATTGCACTGTGGTCTGATAGAATGCATGAAATTATTTCAATCTTTTTGTATTTGTGGATGTTTCTTCTGTGTCCCAGTATGTGGTTGATTTTGGAGAATGTTCCATGGGGTTCTGAGTAGAAAGTGTATTCTCTGTTATTAGGGTGGAATATTGGGTGGAGGTTTATGAGGACCATTTGTTATATCATATCATTCATTTTAGATATCTCTCTACTTATTCTTTTTCCTGTTGACCTGTCCAAAGGACTCAGTGGAGTATTGAATTCCCCTACTATAAGTGTACTGGGGTTAGTGTGTGACTTGTGGTCCTGGAGAATTGTCTTTATAAAGTTTGATATACCAGAGTTTGGTGCATATATATTCATAATTGTGAAATCTTTCTGGTGAATTGTTCATTTCATAAAAATGGAATGGCCTTCTTTGTCTCTTCTTATTTCTTATACTTGAAAGTCTATTTTGTCTGATATTAAAATAGCAACACCTGCTTTCTTTTTGGTACCATTTGCTTGGAATAATTTTTCCATTCTTTCATTTTAAGGTGGTGCCTGTCCTTGAAGGTAAGATGTGTTTCTTGTAGAAAGGATATCAAGGGGTTCTGTTTCCTAATCCAATCTCCCAGTCTATGTCTTTTGATTGGGGAATTTAGTCCATTAATATTTAATTTTATGACTGATAGGCTTTTGTTGCTTCCTTTTGCCTTTTTATCCATTTGCGGTTTTGGTTTAGGTTTCTCCTTCTGCAGTTATGCTTTTATCGATTTCTCTTTCTAGGTGCCTTGGGGTGGTTGTTCCTTTATTTTGTCCTTTGAATTGCTTCAAGTATTCTCTGAAGGGTTGGTTTTCCAGACATGTATTCTTTCATCTTGTTTATGTCATGGAAGGTTTTTCACTCTCCTTCAACTATAATCGACATTTTTGCTGGGTATAGTAACCTGGTTGACATCTGTAGTCCTTTAACACTGGGAATGCTTTTCTCCACATTCTTTTTGCTTTCATAGTTGGCACTGAGAAGTCAGTTGTAATTATGATAGGTTTCCTCTTATAGGTCACTTTTTGTTTTTCTCTTGTGACTTTAAGGATTTTGTCTTTGTTTTGGGTGTCTAGCACTTTAACTATGACGTGTCATGGAGAGTTTCTTTTCTAATCTTTTCCGTTTGTAGTTCTATGTGCTTCTTGTATATGTATTGATTTGTCTTTTTTTAGTTTGGGGAAGTTTTCATCTATTATTCTGTTGAAGACCTAATCAATACCATTCTCTTGGGATTCTTCTCCTTCTTCTATTCCTATGATGCGGAGGTTTGATCTTTTCATAGTGTCTCAGTTCCTGTTGTTCCACTTTTGTGCATTTTTAAAATTTTTAAATTTTTAGTTGTTTTTAGTTGTTTTTTAGTTGTTCTATGTTATCTTCCAGGTCAGATATTCTTTGTTCTGTTTCCTCCATTCTACTTCTGAGGCATTTTCTATTCCTTTCCTCTTGAATGGATGAATGTTTGATTTCCTTTTTCAGTTCATCTTCTGATTTCTTTAGTATTTCTACTTCCTTTTGGAGCTTCTCAATCTATTCATGTGGCTCTTTGCTTCTCTGGTTGGTATCATTATCTTTTTCAGCATGGGATCTTTTCAGTATTTCCACTTCCTTCTGGAGTTTGTCATTCTCTCTCTCTAGGTCCTTCTTGAGGTCTTCATTCTCTTTTCTTAGTTCCTTGATTTGCTCTTTATAATCTTGTACTTCTTTAAGTATGTTTACAATTGTGTTTCTGAAATCTGTGTCCTGGGCAATCCCCAGGGGGTTCCCACTGTGGGAATCTTCCATAGGGTTTGTAGAGCTTGGTGTGGGATTATCCTGCACCTTTCCCATGTAGTCTCTTCTTCGTGTTCCTGGCATATAGCCTTCTCCTTGCCTGTATTCCAATGTGGGTCCCAAATGCCTCTTCATTGTGTTGAAGAATTGCTTTGCTTGCCTCCTTCATATGCCTTCGTTGTTTCATTGATTTGTATTTTCCCTTTACTCCTTGCTTATGGAGTGTTGACTTCTCTAAGCTTTAGTCTTTCTATTGGAAGTCCACCTCACTCATCCCTTTCTGTTTTGGAGGTCCTGCAAAGAATCCACTTGGACCCTCCTTGATTTGGTAATCCCAATTGGTGGGGGGGCATGCTCTTTAGCCTGCTCCCCAGTACCTGTGCTTCAGGTGGTCTTGGGAGATCTCCTCAGTAGCCTTTCTTTTTTTTTTAACATTTTTTAATTTATATATTTTTTATCAAATCTAGAACCGTGTCCCCCACCCTATCCCCACACCCCACCAGAGCTCATGCATTCTGCCAAACATGCTTTTCATCTGTTTCTCAGTCTTTCTAAATATTCTCCATGTGGAAGTTGATTGTTTTGAGAAGTTCACTGTCTCAGTCAGTTCTTTGATGCAGTCCTTTCTGTTTGTTGTTGTTGTTGTTGTTGTTGTTGTTGTTTCCAATATGCATCACTCCCAGCTGCTTGGACAAAAGCTCAAGGGGCCATGCACAAGAAATACTTACAACTAGGTAATTGGCACTAACATCAACAGATGAGGAATACCATTCATCATTTGTTTTTCTGGGACTGTGTTCCTTCACTCAGAATGATGTCCTCTAGCTCCAGCCATTTTCCTGCAAAGCTCATAATGTCATCTTTCTTTACTGCTGCATAGAACTTCATTGTGTAGATGTACCACATTTTCTCTATCCACTCATCAGTTGAGGGGCATTTGGTTTGCTTCCAGCTCCTTGCTATTGTGAAGAGAACTGAAATAACCATGGCCGTGCATGTATCTCTGCGGTGGGGTGAGTCTTGAGTGTACATGCCTTGGAGTGGTATGGCTGGGTCAGGTGGCAAGTTCGTTCCAAGTCTTCCAAGGGTCCTCCACACTGCTTTCCATAGTGGCTGTACGAGTTTCCTTTCCCACCAGCAGTGGATGAGTGTTCCCCTTTCTCCACAACCTCTCCAGCACTTGGTATCATTTGTTTTCTTGATTCTAGCCAGTCTTATTGGAGTCAGATGATATCTTAAAGTGGTTTTGATTTGCATTTCCTTAATGATTAGTGATGTTGAACACTTCTTAAGGTGTTTCTTGGCAATCTCTAATTCCTCACTTGTGAAGTCTCTGTTCAGCTCTTTGCTCCATCTATAGAGTGGGTCATTTGCTCTCTTTCTTCTTTGTATTTTCAGTAGCTTATATAGTCTGGAAATCAATGCTATGTCAGATGTTTCTGTGGTGAAGGTTTCCTCCCACTCTGTGGGATTTCTCTTCACTTCCTTGATTGTTTCTTCTGATGTACAGAAGATTTGAGTTTAATGAGGTCCCATTTGTCAATTGTTGACATTAATTCTTGTACAACTGCTCTCTGATTTAGGAAGTCTTTTCCTATGCCTATGTCTTGTAGTCTGCTGCCAAATTTTTCTTCTATCACCTTCAGAGTTTGGGGTTTCACGTTGAGGTCTTTGATCCATCTGGAGTTGACTTTTGTACAGGGCGAGAGGTAGGGGTTTAATTTCATTCTTCTACAAGTGTTGATCCAGTTTTGCCAACACCACTTGCTGAAGATGCTGTCTTTTCTCCATTGTGGCTTCTTGGCCCCCTTGTCAAATATGAGATGGCTGAAATTGTATGTGCTCAGATTTGGATCTTCGGTTTTGTTCCATTGGTCAACAGGTCTGTTTTTGTGCCAGTACCAGGCTGTTTTTAT
>VZQC01006523.1:645025-671681 GCA_009823505.1 Rhizomys pruinosus
GAAACAACAACAACAACAACAACAACAACAGAAAGGACTGCATCAAAGAACTGACTGAAACAGTGAACTTCTGCTCAAAACAGTCAACTTCCTCATGGAGAATATTGAGAAAGACTGAGAAAGAGATGAAAAGCATGTTTGGCAGAATGTATGAGCTCTGGTGGGGTGGGGGAATGGGGAGGCACTGGTCTAGAGTTGTTAAAAATATAAATAAATTTATTAAAAATTAAAAAAAGAAAATAAATAAAATGGTAATACATTTGAACTAAAAAAAAAAGGGAATGTTTCTGTCATTTCCCCATTTAGGATGATATTGGCCAAGGGTTTCCTGTATATGGCTTTGGTTACATTGAGGAATGACCCCTCCAATCCAATTCCCTCTAGGACTTTCAGTATGAATGACCCTTCAAATCCAATTCCCTCTAGGACGTTAAGGCTTTTTCAGCATCAATTGAGATGATAGTGTGGTTTTTGTCTTTCATTCCATTTATGTGTTTGATGATGTTTATTGATTTTCATATGTTGAACCATCCCTGCATCTCTGGTATGAAGCCGACTTGGTCATGGAGGATGATCTTCTTCATGTGGGTCTGTATGCGATTTGCCAGTATCCTGTTTAAAATTTTGGCATCTGTGTTCATTAGGGAGATGGGTCTATAATTATCCTTTTTAGTTGTATCTTTGCCTGGTTTTGGTACTAGAGTGATGCTGGCTTCATAGAAGGAATTTGGGAGAATTCCCTCTGTTTGTATCCCTCTAAACAATTTCACTAATAATGGTTGTAGGTCTTTTTGAAATGTATTATAGAAATCTGCCGTGAAACCATCTGGGCTTGGGCTTTTTTAGTTGGGAGGTTTCTTACTACATCTTCAATTTCTTAATGTATGATGGGTCTATTTAGGCTGCCGATCTCTTCTTGGTTGAGCTTTGGCGATTCCCAGGATTTCAGATATTCATCCATTTCTTCTAGGTTTTCAAACAGTATAGGTTTTTGAAGTATTCCCATTTGATTTTCTGGATCTTTTCCTTGTCTGTTGTGATATTTCCATTTTCATCATGGATTGTATTGATTTGCAGTTGTTTCTTCTTTCTTTTGGTTAACTGGGCTAGAGGTCTGTCTATCTTGTTTATCCTTTCAAAGAACCAACTTTTGGATTCATTGATTTTTTTGTATTGTTTTCTTTGTTTCTTTTTTTTATTTTATTTATTTCTGTATGTGTATGGATGTACTGTCTGCATGCAGGTCTGTGCACCCGTGTTGTGCAATGCCACGGAGGTCAGAAGAGGGTCTCAGATTCCCCTGGAACTGGAGTTCTCCTGGAATTGGAATTTCAGATGGTTCTCGGCCGCCATGTGGGTGCTGGGGATCGAACCAGGGTCCTCTGCAAGAGCTGTCAGCGCTCTTAACCACTAGGCCATCTCTCCAGCCCTGTTTTCTTTGTTTCTATTTCATTGATTTCTGCTCTGATTTTTGTTATTTCTTCCTGTCTGTTGCATTTAGGGTTCGTCTGTTGTTGCCTCTCAAGAGCTTTTAGCTGCAGTGTTAGATCATTCACTTGTGCTCTTTCTGATTTTCTAATGTAGGCACCCAGGGCTATAAACTTCCCTGTTAGGACTGCTTTTAAGGTATCCCATAGGTTTTGTTGTGTTGTATTGCCATTGCTATTCAGTTCCAGGAATGCTTATATTTCTTTCTTTATCTCCTCCTTGACACATTCATTATTCAATAGTGTGTTATTTAGTTTCCATGTGTTCTTGTAGGCTGTAGGGCTAATCCTGGTGTTGATGTTAAGCTTTATTGCACTGTGATCTGATAGAATGCATGAAATTATTTCAATCTTTTTGTATTTTTGGAGGTTTCATCTGTGTCCCAGTATGTGGTCGATTTTGGAAAATGTTCTATGGGGTGCTGATTAGAAAGTGTATTCTATGTTATTAGGGTGGAATATTTGGTGGAAGTCTATGAGGTCCATTTGGTGCATCATATCGTTCAGCACAGATGTCTCTCTGTTTATTCTTTGTCCTGTTGACCTGTCCAAAGGACTCAGTAGGGTATTGAAGTCCCCTAGTATGAGTGTACTGGGGTTAGTGTGTGACTTGTGCCAGTCACACACTTGTTATACACACACTTGTTAGTGTGTATATTGTCTTTATAAAGTTTGGTGCACCAGAGTTTGGTGCATATATATTCGTATTTGTGAATTCTTCTTGGTGAATTGTTCCTTTGATAAAAATGCAATGGCCTTCTTTGTCTCTTCTGATTTCTTTTACTTTGAAGTCTATTTGTCTGATATGATAGCAACACCTGCTTTCTTTTTGGTACCATTTGCTTGGAATATTTTTTCCATCCTTTCACTTTAAGGTGGTGCCTGTCCTTGAAGGTAAGATGTGTTTCTTGTAGAGAGGATATCAATGGATTCTGTTTCCTAATCCAATCTTCCAGTCTATGTCTTTTGGTTGGGGAATTAATTCCATTAATATTTATGGTTATGACTTATAGGTTTGTGTTGATTCCTTTTGCCTTGTTATCCATCTTTGGTTTGGGTTTAGGTTTCTACTTCTGCAGTTATGCTTTTATTGATTTCTCTTTCTAGGTGCCTGGGGATGGTAGTTCCTTTATTCTGTCCTTTGAATTGCTTCAAGTATTCTCTGAAGGGTTGGTTTTCTGGACATGTATTCTTTCATTTTTTTATATCATGGAAGATTTTTCTCTGTCCTTCAACTATAATCGACATTTTTGCTGTGTATAGTAACCTGGGTTGGCATCTATTCTCCCTTAACACTGGGAATGCTTTGCTCCAGGTTCTTCTTGCTTTCATAGTTTGCATTGAGAAGTCAGTTGTAATTCTGATAGGTTTCCCCTTATAGGTCACTTGTTGTTTTTCTCTTGTGGCTTTAAGGATTTTGTCTTTGTTTTGGGTGTCTAGCATTCTTACACTATGAATTGTTTGTAATGGAGAGTTCTTTTCTTATCTTGTCAGTTTGGATTTCAATGTGCTTCTTGTATTTTGATTGGTTTGTACTTTTTTAGTTTTGGGAAATTTTCATCTGTTATTTTTCATCTATTATTCTGGTGAATATCTGATCAATACTATCATCTGGATTCTTCTCCTCCTCTATTCCTATACGCAGATTGCATTTTTTTTTGCTTGTTTTTTTTTTTTTTTTTTGGTCTTTTCGAGACACAGTCTTCCTGTAGCCCCAGCTGTCCTGGAATTCACTTTGTAGACCAGGCTGGCCTTGAACTTACAAAGACACACCTGCCTCTGCCTCCCAAGTGCTAGGATTAAAGGCGTGCACCACCACGCCTGGCTCGGAGGTTTGATCTTTTCATAGTGTCCCTCGGTTACTGGTTGTTCCAATTTTGTGTATTTAAAAAATTTTTCATACTCTTTACTTGAGGTTTTTAGTTGTTCTGTGTTATCTTCCAGGTCTGATAGTCTTTGTTCTGCTTCCTACATTCTGCTTCTGAGGTTTTTTCCATTCCTTTCCTCTTGATTGGATGAGTGTTTGATTTTCCTTTTCATTTCCTCTTCTGGTTTCTTTAGTATTTCTACTTCTTTTTGGAGCTTCTCAATATCTTCCTGTGGCTCTTTGCTTCACTGGTTTGTTTCCTTATCTTTTTCAGCATGGGTTCTTTTCAGTGTATCCACTTCCTTCCGGAGTTTGTCATTCTCTCTCTCTAGGTCTTTCTTGAGTTCTTCATTCTCTTTTCTTAGTTCTTCGATTTGCTCTTTATAATCTTGTACTTCTTTAAGTATGTTCACAATTGTGTTTCTGATATCTGTGTCCTGGGCCTTCTCCAGGACGATCCCACTGTAGGAATCTTCCATAGGGTTGGTAGAGCTTTGTGCGGGATTATCCTGCCCCTTTCCGGTATTGTCTCTTCTTAGTGTTCCTGGCATATGGGCTTCTCCTTGCCTGTATTCCAATGTGAGTCGCAAATGCCTCTTCACTGTGTTAAAAGCTTGCTTTCCTTGCCTCTAAATCAGACAGCAGCTGCACAGGAAATAAGGTCAATGATTGACATGTGGGACTTTATTCAACTGAAAAGTTTCTGTACATCACAAGAAACAACCAGGGAAGTGAAGAGACAACCCATAGAGTGGGAGGAAACCTTCAATGCTGATATATTAGACAGAGCATTAACTTCTAGAATATATAAACTTCTCAAAAAACAGAACTAAGAAAACAAATGACTCACTCAAAAGATGGAGTAAAGAGCTGAACAGAGACTTCACAAATGAGGAAATAGAAATGGCTGAGAAACATCTTAAAATGTGTTGAGAGGCTGGAGAGATGGCCTAGTGGTTAGGAGCACTGACCGCTCTTACAGAGGACCCAGGTTTGATCCCCAGCACCCATATGGCAGCTGAGAACCGTCTGAAACTCCAATTCCAGGAGAACTCCAGTTCCTGGGGAATCTGACAACTTCTTCTGACCTCTGCACCTTTGCACAACATGGGTGCACACACCTGCATGCAGACAGGACATCCATACACGTACAGAAATAAAGAAAAATTTTAAAAAGTGTTGAACATTGCTATAATTAAGGAAATGCAAATTAAAACCATTTTAAGATATCATCTCACCCCAATAAGGCAGGTTAGGATCAAGAAAACAAATGATACCAAATGCTGGAGAGGGTGTGGGGAAAGAACACCACCTGACCCAGCCATACCACCTCTGGGAATATATCCATCAGACTCTTCCTACAGCAGAGATACATGTACATCCATGTTTATTCCAGCTCTTTTCACTATAGCAAAGAGCTAGAATCAACCCAAGTGTGCCTCAACCAATGAGTGCATAGAAAAAAAATGTGGTACATCTACACAATGGAGTTCTACACAGCGGTAAAGAAAGATGACATCATAAAATTTGCAGGTAAATGGATGGAACTAGAAGATTTTATGCTAAGTGAAGTAACACAGTCCCAGAAAAACAAAAAAAATGGTCTTCCTCATCTGTGGATGCTATACCAAGTACCTAGTTCTAAGACAAATTGAGCAACATTAATGTTACATTCCTCGTGATCTGAAGACAACTGTGTTCTTGTATTGTGAATCCCTAAACAGGTTCTAGAGTTGGCCTTTCAGACCTTGGATTTTTGGTATATTATGGAGGGTATGTGTGCATCTTTTAGAGTAATATGGGATTAAAATGGAAAGATACAAATCAAGAAATATGATCTGGATATAACATAGCTCGTTTCCAAAGGATACAAATTTAATATAGGTGCAATGTAACAGGCTGCTATGACTTAGGCTTTCTGGGTGTTTAATGACCATATTTAACGTCCATACCAATTTGGTCGAGGGATCTAAGGGATAACTTTATTTCTTGTCCTCAGAGGTCAACCAAGTCTTAGGGGATCATGCATGGGGGCATCTCTTGAAATATCCTGCAAATGTGGGTCACCAGTATTCCTGTTCAGGGAGATCTTGGGGAGCCACTAATGGGACTTCATCCAGTGTCCAGTCTATAAAGAGGAAAATCTGCTCATGCTTCAGAATAGGAAGCCTGGTCTAGCAAGACCTGATTTTCTTCTGGAGTGCATGGAACTGGTAAATGAAAAGCTGAAAGGTAAAAGGGGATCCCACCCTCCTCTCCCCCCCAAAACCCTGAGAGACCCCTGAGGACCAGATCCTCAACTGATTTCAAGAAAAGAAAAATCTTGGTTAATCTGGGCTAACTACGTGGCCTTAAGCATCCAAAAGGAAAATACAACCAGAAATAAATAATCAGAAAGACCAGAGAAACTGTCCTGGAGACATAAAACTTGAGATCTTGGTAAAAAGACAAAAAGAAAAAAGAGAGAGCACTGTTGTTAGGCCTGTCTTCAATTTTTACTGGCAAGTGCATCTACTCTGTAGTTGCCACCAATTTTGGCACTCTTCAAAGACATGAGACACAGTTTTTTAACCTTCCAATACGGACTGAAGACTTATGTCTCTCCAAGCATTCTCCAAACCTTCAATGCCAGATAGGGACTACTGAGATACCCACATTGTGGACTAAGCAGCTAAGGGGATTTCAGCCTCATCAGAATATAGACTGCCATTGTTGGACTACCCAGGCTGTAACATGGAGGCCAGTAGAGGGGGATCAAGACAGGACGTGTGGGGCTGGAGAGATGGCTCAGCAGTTAAGAGCACCAACTGATCTTGCAGAAGACCCGGGTTTGATTCCCAGCACCCACATGGCAGCTAAGAATAGACTTTAACTCCAGTTCCAGGGGAATCTGATACCCTCCTCTGACCTCCACAGCAGTGCATGACACGGGTGCCCCAACCTACATGCAGGCAGTACATTCATACACATAAAAAAATAATAAACAAGCCAGAAACACCAAAATAATTAAAAAAGACAGGATGTGTGCTTACTGGACATCATTTGGGGGACCATGGGAGGGAAAGACCCCAATGTGGAGCACTAGTGCAGGATTGATGGTTGTTTGGGCTTGCCAAGGAGGAACCTTTGAACACTTCCTTAAAGAAAACATGACATCTTTTAGGAAAAAAAAAATATACATATATATGTGTATATATACATATACACATATATATGTATATATACATATATATGTATATATGTGTATATATACGTATATATACGTATATATACACATATATATGTATATATATATATATGTATGTATATTCATAATATACATATATATGTGTATATATACATATATATATAGTTTGTATATATACATATATATACGATTATATATGTATATATACATATACATATACATATATATGTATATATATACACATATATATACGTATATATACATATGTATGTATATATACATATATATATACATACATATGTATATATACATATATACATATATATGTATATATATACATAGTTATATATATAACTATGTATATATATATAAGTATATATACTGAAGTAATACAAGATGGAGAGAACAACAACAAAATAACTGGAAAAACTCTGGAAAGACTCAGATAAAGATGCAGGACATGTATGGCAGAGTGCAGGGTCTTGGGTGGGGTGGACGACATGGAAAGTGAAGTGACTCTAGATTTGATTGAGAAATGATGTATGACTTATGGAAAAAGTTTAACAACAATAAAAATAAAAAATAAAATAAAAATAAATAACCATCATCAGTCTGCCCCTGACTGGGGGTAGTGTTGGGGACCTCAATTTCATCCATCATAGAACATTATGTAATCAAGTGAAGAATGTTCAGTGTTTTTCACATGCTGTTATTACACACCTCATTTACAAATCCAGGGACAAATCTCCCTTGTAACCAGGAAACAAAGAATACCTCCATCTGGGAAATGGATGGTAGAGCACCTAACAAAAACGAAGACTCCACCTGTGAGTTGAGTCCATTAGTCATTCTAAATAGGATGGAGTACGTAAACATCACTACTCTTGGAACATGGCCAGGATCCCCTTCCATTCACAATGTCATACCTTTGACTAGGAGCCCTAAGGATGAACTAAACAGTCTAGTATGGAAAATCATTATGAAGGAACCACCTCTGGGGAACAAGCAATGTGGGCTTCAGGTGGTGGTGGGAAGGAAGCTCACCAGCACATAACAGCTTTGCTACATTCTGCAGTAACCCCTGAGGTCATTGAAGACATACCCTAAAACTTAGAATTTAATGAAGTCCCATTTGTTGATTGTTGACCCTATTTCCTGCAAAACTACCATCTGATTTAGAAAGTCTTTTCCTTCACCTATGTCTTGGAGGTTACTGCCAATGTTTTCTTGTAACATTTTCAGAGTTGCAGGTTTCACATTGAGGTCTTCCATCCATTTACAGTTGACTTTTGTACTAGGTGAAGGGTAGGGGTTTAGTTTTATTCATCAGCAAGTGGTGATCCAGTTTTGCAACACCATTTTCTGAGGATGCTCTTTCTTCCACTGAGTCTTCTTGGCCCCTTTGTCAAATATCAGGTGGCTGAAATTGCATGTACTCAAGTTTGGATCTTCAATTTTGTTCCATTGCTCTGCTCTACAGGCTTATTTTGTGTCAGTACCATGCTGTTTTTATGACTATAGCCCTGTAATATATTTTGAAATCAAGTATAGTAATCGCCCATGTATTATTCTTTTTGCTCTGGTTTGCTTTGATTATCCAAGGTCATTTGTTTTTCCATATGAATTGTAGGATGGCTTTTCTAATTCTATTAAGAAAGTCATGGGGATATGATTGGGATTCCATTGAATTAATATATTACTTTGGGTAGGATGGTCATTTTCACTATATTAGTTCTTCCATTCCATGAGCATTGGAGGTCTTTCCATCTCTTGGTCTCTTACTCAATCTCCTTCAAATATTTAAATTTTCATTGTAGAGATCTTTAATGAAACTAAAAAGCTTCTGTACAGCAAAAGAAATGATCAAAGAAGTGAAGATAAAACACACAGAGTGGAGGGGACTCTTCAGTGACTCATCTGACATCCTTTCTACTCCTTTTTTTTTTTTTTTTGGTCTTTTCGAGACAGGGTCTCCCTGTACCCCCAGCTGTCCTGGAACTTGCTCTGTGGACCAGGCTGGCCTTGAACTCACAAAGATCCGCCTGCCTCTGCCACCCAAGTGTTAGGATTAAAGGCATGTGCCACCACACCCAGCCTTTCCACTCCTTTTTAAATATGGTATTGAAACTTTTGCTAGAGCAGAAAGACAAGTGAATGAAATTAAAGAAGTAAATAGAAAAGAAGAGGTCAAACTACCCCTTTTGGTGATGATGTATTATACCAAAGAATACCAAAAATTCCAAGAGAAAACTCCAGAAATGATTTCTACAAGAATCGGTAGCCTTTCTATATACCAATAACAAGAATTGGAGAAAACTACATGGAAACCCTCCCATTCACAATAGTGTAAATAAATAAACAAACAAACAAAAACAAATAAATAAATAAATAACTCAGAATAAACCTGACCAAAGACATTAAATATCTGCACAATGAAATTTTTAAATCTTTGCAGAAAAAGACTGAGGAAGACACTAGAACATGGAAGGACCTCTCATACTCATGGGTTGTTAGAAGAATTAATATAGTAAAAATGACCATCCTACCTGTCCTAGTTTCTCTTCAATTGCTGTGACAAAACACTCTGACTGACACCAACTTGGGGAGAAAAGGGTTTATTCAGCTTACATCTCCTGGGTCACAGTTCTTACTCAGGGAGCCCAAGGTAGGAGCTCAGGGAAGGAACACAGAGGCAGGAGAAGCACAGGCCATGGAGGAATGCTGTTTACTGGCTTGCTCATCTGGCCCATGCTCAGCCTGCTTTCTTATACCTTACACATCAACCTCCCCAGGAGTGACACCACCCATAGTGGGCTGGGCCCTCCCACATTGCTCAACAATCAAGACCGTACTCCACAGAGGTGGCCACAGGCCAGTCCAATGGAGACAATTCCCCAACTGAGGCTCCCTCAACCCAGGTGTGTCAAGTTGACACTAAAGCTATCCAGCACAATTGACCCCTTGTCAACTTGACACACAAAACACATCACTATTAAATCACCACCTTTCCAGTTCTTGTCCCCAAAGTACAATGTTAACATTAATCACAACATAAAACAGTACAACCTTAAAAGCCCTACAGTGCTTAAGAAGTCCAAGCACTTAAAAATTCAGTTTGTTAAAAGTCTCTTAATCGTGGGCTCCTGTAAAATCTAAAACAAGTACTGTCCTATTTCAAAGGGAAGAATCAGGCACACCTAAGCAAAACCTAAGTCCAGCAAAGTAGCTCAAAGCTGGGCATCTGGGATTCACTCACAATCTTCTGGGCTCCAAAGGGTTTCAGCAGCTTCACTTCTCTAACTCTGCCATCCACCGCACACACAGCTCATCTCGCAGGCCCAGGTGGCTCCATTCCACACCCGCTGCTGTTCTTGCTGGTCATCCCATGATCCTGACATCTCCAAAAAGCTGAGGTCTTCACCAAAACTGAGGCAGCTCCTTCACCAATGGTCTCTTCTGACTTCTCCTGGTGCCAAGCCTCAGATTCTCTCCATGACACCTGAAATCCTGGGGTATTCACTGCAACCAAGGTGCACATCTACCAGTGGTCTTTCCTGACCTCTCACACTGCAAAGCCTTGGCTGCTCTCTGTGACCCCTTCACATTTCAAGAGTAGAACCATATAGGTGACACTTACACATTACCAAGTCCTGCTTTTGGCTTGACATAGAGGCTCAGAACCCTTCCAGAACATAGCTTCTATGTGCTGACCCTGAAGAAATTCTACCCAGAAGATTTCACCACAATGATGCTGGTCTCTCATTTCTTACAGCTGATTCTTCAGCCCCAGCTGACCAGAGCCCACAGATTCTCAATTCAAAAATATCATACCAACAGCACTGCTTCCCTTTGAAACTTCACAAGCCAGGCCTCCATCATCTACAGCTCTTTCAGGATAACTGCTCCAAGTTCTACAGCAACAAACTCCAAGCACTCAGTGACTTTTCCAGCCCTAAGTTCCAAACACTTCCACAATCCTCCCCCAAAACACGAAGGTCAGGTCTTTCACAGCAATAGCCCAATCTCTGGTACCAATTTCTGTTCTATTTTCTCTTCAATTGCTGTGACAAAACACTCTGACTGACACAAACTTGGGGAGGAAAGGGTTTATTAAGCTCACATCTTTCAGGGAGCCTAAGGTAGGAACTAAGGGCAGGAACCTGGAGGCAGGAGCTGAGGTACAGGCCATGGAAGAATGCTTCTTACTGGCTTGCTCCTCTGGCCCATACCTAGCCTGCTTTCTTATACCATACACAGCAACCTTCCCAGGGATAGCACCACCCATAGTGGGCTGGGCCCTCCCACACTGCTCAACAATCAAGACAATACCCCACAGACGTGGCCACAGGCCAGTCCAATGGAGCCAATTCCCCAGTTGAGGCTCTCTCAACCCAGGTGTGTCAAGTTGACACTAAAGCTATCTAGCACACTACCCAAAGTAATATAAAGATTCAAATCAATCCCAATTAAAATCCCCATAACATTCTTCACAGAATTAGAAAAGAAATCCTAAAATTCATATGTAAACACAAAGACCCCAGATATCCAAAGCAATCCTGAGCACAAAGAGTAATACAAGGGGGACTAAACCAGATTTCAAAATATATCACAGCATTTAAGAGCACCAACTGCTCTTGGAGAGGACCTGGGTTTTATTCCCACGTGGCAGCTAAGAATCATCTTTTAACTCCAGTTCCAGGATAATCCAATGCTCTCTTCTGACCTCCACGGCATTGCACGACACAGGTGCACCAACCTATATGCAGACAGTACACTCATACACATAAAATAAATAAATAAATAAATAAATAAATAAATAAATAAATAAAGCATCGTACTGGCACAGAAATAGATGCATAGATCAATGGAACATAATTGAAGAGCCAAACTTAAGTACATGCACTTTCAACCACCAGATATTTGACAAATGGACCAAACTCAATAAAGAAAAGACAGCATATTCTACAAATGTTGCTGGCAAAACTGGATTATCACTTGTAGAAGAATGAAACTAAACCCCTGCCTTTCACATTACACAAAAGCCAACACTCTAAATGGATCAAAGACCTCAATGTAAAACCTGAAACTGAAAATGTTAGAAGAAAACATTGGCAGTAACCTCAAAGATATAGGTGTAGGAAAAGACTTTCTAAATCAGACAGTAGTTGTGAAGGAAGTAAGGTCAACAATCAACAAGTGGGACCTCATTAAACCACAAAGCTTCCATACAGCAAAGGAAACTATCATAGAAGTGAATAGAAAACCAACAGAGTAGGAGGAAATCTTCACCAGTGATACATATGACAGTGGTTTAACATCCGGAGTATATAAACTACTCAAAAAACAAAGGAAGAAGAAAACAAATAACCCAATTAAAAGATGTCTAAAAATCTGAACAGAGAGGTCTTCCGTTTTTGTCTCATAGAAGTGATGGTCGGTTTCCTTTGTCTAGCCTGAATGGCCATGACTATTTTGTAAAAGTACTAAGACTAATCGACGCCCAAATAAAAATCAAATACAGTGTAAATGAATTATCAAGCTAAGTAATAAACATAAGCAATATTACTATAAACCCAATTAGCAAGCATCTATGCCCAATTCTTGTACAAGCCAGGTCCAGTGGAGAGGTTTGCATACACATGCATGATGATTAAATAAAAGTCTAGTCCATATTTGATGTGATCTCACAATTTACACCCCCCCTACAAACTGCCATGCCACCTCTTCCCTGAATGGTTCCTGGGCCTTAGAGAAGGAGACAAGAGAGGGTGAGAAGTAAAATGATCCATTTTTCTTGAAGTGGCATATTGGACCCTCAGGTCTATGGTAGCTCTATTTCCAATGGGCTGGTGGCTCATCGAGGTGTGTTTTTTTTGTACTTTTTAATTTTTTTATTTAAGTGGTAAGTACACTTAGGCAACAAATGTGAGAAATGTCCATACCAGCCCACTTACATCAGCATCTAGTTCTCTGTACAACCCAGGGTCCGCAAGTCCAATTGAGGAGGTTTCCTTACACAAAGAATGAAATTAAGTACATTTTTGCTGTAATCTCACAATTCATCCCCCCTCATTGGCACTTACAATATGGCATGCCCACTTCTTCCCAGAGGTTTGGAGGGGATGGTGAGATAGAATGAGAGATAGATCCACTTTTTTTTGTCTTCTTCTTTCCCCTCTCTTTCCCCATTTTCCTCCTCTTCCCTTTGTGAGGTGACGCTTGAAATTCTTGGGACTGTCCATGTTCTGTTTAAAAGGGACTGGTGAATCAGATATTCAATGCGCTGTGCATAGAGGCTGGTGTCCTCTGCCAGACCAGCTGAGGTGCAGGGTACCGATTTGCGGGGGTGCCAGCCAGGTGGATTGTGGGAGAGTTGGATTTTCAGCCTTCCATGCATAGAGGCTGGTGGCTCATGACAGCAAGGATGTGCAAGCCTGTACTTGCTCACATATACTCAAATGATTCATCCTATTTCAGAGATACTTGTGCATCCATGTTTATTGCTGCACTTTTCATAATATCAAAGAGCTGGAAGCAACCTAAGTGTCCCTCAACTGATGAGTGGACAATAAAAATGTGGTACATTTACATAATGCAGTTCTACACAGCAGTAAAGACATTATGAAATTTGCAGTTAAATAGATGGAACTAGAAGCTGTTTTGCTAAGTGAAGAAAAACAAATGAAGTATGTTGTCCCCCATTTATGGATCCTAGCACCAAATCCTTATACACTAAGCATATATCAGGATGTAACTGCAAGAACCAGGTAAATGAAAAGGAACCAGGAAGAAAAAGGGAAGACATAGAAGACTAGTAGTTAACAAGTGTTACTAAGGGAGGAATGGATAAAATCAGGGTATCTAAATGTGAGGGGAGAGGAGATGGAAAGGGGGAATAAAGGGAAAAAAGGAGCCCAAGAGAAGTGGAGCCATAGGAGACTAACAGTATCAAGGGAGAAATGGAAATACTTTAAATGGAATAGACCTGGAAAAGACATGGAGGGAAGGTGAGAGAGATAAGGGAGAGAGGAGAGGTAAATAATGCCTAGCTGTGGTAAAAATCCTGAGATTAACCAAGGTTTTTGTTTCCTCAAGGTCAGTTGAGGATCTGGTCCTCAAGGATCACACAGAAGTTTTGGTAGGGTGGAGCCATTGGCTCCTTTTGTCTTTTCAATGACCAGTTCCATCCATTCAAGGGCACAGTTAACTCTTGTTAGACCAGGCTTCTGTTTTTGAAGCATGAGCAGTCTTTCTTCTGTATAGACTGGACACTGGCTGAAGTCTCATTAGTGGATCTCCAAGACCTCCCTGAACAGGAAGACTGGTGACTCACATTTTTAGGATATTTCAAGAGAGGTCCCCATGCATCCCCTGATACTTAGTTGACCTCTGAGGGCAAGGATAACAAAGTTATCCCTTAGGTCCCTCAGCCAAATTGGTATGGGTATTAAGTATCGTCATTAAGCACCCAAAAAGGCTAAATTATACCAGCCTGATACATTGCACTATACTAAAATTGTGTCTTCTGAAAACAAACTGTGTGTTATTACAATATCATATTTCTTGATTCACCTTTTTCCAATTTAACTTTATGTTACTCTAAAATATGTATACATGCCCACCATCATATACCAAAAATCCATAGTCTGAAAATAAATGGTAGGTTAGTTCTAGAACCTGTTTGGGATACATAATCTAAGCGCACAGTTGTGTTCAGAGCATGAGGAATATAACATTAATGTGGCTCAGTTTGCCTTACAACTAGGTACTTGGTGCCAGCATCCATAGATGAGGGATACCATTTGTCTTTTGTTTTTCTGGAACTGTGTTACTTCACTTAACATAATATCTTCTAGTTTCATTCATTTACCTGAAATTTTCATGATATCATCTTTCTTTACCACTGGGTAGAACTACATTGTGTAGATGTACCACATTTTCTCTATCCACTCGTGGGTCGAGGGGGCACTGGGTTGGTTCCAGTTCTTCACTATTGTGAAGAGAGCTGCAATAAACAGGTTGTATAGGTATCTTTGCAGTAGGATGAGTCTTGTGGGTATATACCCAGAAGTGGTATGGCTGAGTCAGGTGGTAGGCTCATTTTGAGTTTTTTAAGGGTTCTCCACAGCTTTCCATAATGGTTGTTTGCATTCCCACCAGTAGTGGATGAGTGTTCCCCTTTCCCCACAACCTCTCCAGCATTTGGCATTATTTTCTTCCTTGATCCTAGCCAGCCCTATCAGAGTGAGTTAATATCTTAAAGTGGTTTTGATTATTAATTATTAGAGATGTTGAACACTTTTTAAGATGTTTCTTAGCTATCTCTATTTCTTCACTTGTGAAGTTTCTGTTCAGCTCTTTACTCCATCTTTTGAGTGAGTTATTTGTTTTCTTTCTTCTTTGTTTTTTGAGTAGTTTATATATTCCAGAAGTTAGTGCTCTGTCAGATGTATCATTAGTAAAGGTTTCCTCCCACTCTGTGGGTTTTCTCTTCACTTCCTTGATTGTTTCTTTTGTTGTACAGAAGCCTTTTGAGTTTTATAAAGTCCCTTGTCAATTGTCAACCTTATTTCCTGTGCAGCTGCTGTCTTATTTAGAAAGTCTTTTCATACACCTATATCTTGTAGGTTGTTGCCAATGTTTTCTTCTATCACCTTCAGAGTTTAAGGTTTCACGCGTTGAGGTCTTTGATCCATTTGGAGTTGATTTTTGTATAGGGTGAGAGGTATGGGTTTAATTTTATTCTTCTACAAGTGGTGATCCAGTTTTACCAACACCATTTGCTGAAGATGCTGTCTTTCCTCCATTGAGTCTTTTTGGTCCCCTTGTCAAATATGAGGTGGCTGAAACTGTATGTGCTCGTTTGGATATTCAGTTTGGTTCCATTGCTACATGGGTCTGTTTTTGTGCCAGTAACAAGCTGTTTTTATAACTATAGCCCTGCAGATTACTTTAACGTCTGGTATAGAGATCCCCCTGTATTGCTTTTTTCACTCAGGCTTGCTTTGGCTATTTAGAGTCTTTTGTTTGTCCATATGAATTTAAGGACTATTTTTCGAAGCATGTGAAGAACGTCTTGGAGATTTTAATTGGGATTGCAGTCTGTATATTAATTTGGGTAGAATGAACATTTTTACCATATTAATTTTTCCAATCCATGAGCATGGGAGGTCTTTCCATCTTCTGATGTCTTCTTCAATCTTCTACTTCAGGAGTTTATAATTTTTGTTATAGAGATCTTTAGTTAGCTTTGTTTCTAGGTATTTTATTGGTTTTGAACCTATTGTTATTGGGAAGGTCTCCTTGTATTCTTTCTTTACTTGCTTGTTGTTGGTGTAAAGAAAGGCTACTGATTTTTCTACGTTAATTTTGTATCCTGCCACTTTACTGAAACTCTTAATCATTTCTAGGAGTTTTCTGGTGGAGTTTTTAGCATCCCTTAGGTAAACTATCATATCGTCTGCAAAGAGGAATAGTTTGACTTCCTCTTTTCCAATTCGTAGTCTTTTAATTTCCTTTTCCTGACTTATTGCCCTACCCAGTGTTTCAAGCACTATATTGAAGAGGAGTGGTGACAGGGGGAAGCCTTGCTGAGTTCCTACCTTTAAGGGGAATTCTTCTAACTTTTCTCCATTTAGGATGATGTTAGCTGTGGGTTTCTTGTATATGACTTTGATTATGTTGAGGAATGATCCCCTCAGTCCAATTCCCTCTAGGACTTTAAGCATGAAGTGGTGTTGGCTTTTGTCAAAGCCTTCTCTGCATCAATTGAGATGATCATATGGTTTTTGTCTTTTAGTCCATTTATGTGTTTTATGATATTTATTGATTTATGTATGTTGAACTATCCCTGTATCTCTAGTATGAATCAAACTTGATTATGATGGATGATCTTTTTGATGTGGGTCTGTATGCAACTTGCAAGTATTTTGTTGAGAATTTATGTTCATTAATGAGATGGGTCTATAGCTTTCTTTTTTGCTTGTATCTTTGCCTGGTTTTGCTATTAGAGAGATGCTGGCTTCATAGAAGTGGTTTGGTAGAATTCCCTCTGTTTGTATCCTGAACAGTTTGAGTAGTAGTGGATGTAGGACCTCTTTAAATGTTTTATAAAATTCTGCTGTGAAACCATCTGGACTGGGGCTTTTTCAAGTTGGAAGTTTTTAAATTACATCTTCAATTTCCTCAAATATTATGGGTCTGTTCAAGCTGTAAATCTCTTCTTCGTTTAGCTTTGGTGATTCCCAAGATTTCAAATATTCATCCATTTCGCTTAGGTTTTCAAATTTACTAGAGTATAGGTTTTTGAAGTATTCCTGTATTCTTGCCTAGACCTTTTCCCTTGTCTGTTGTGATATTTCCCTTATCATCAAGAATTCTATTGATTTGGAGTTGCTCTTTCTTTATTTTGGATAACCGAGCTAGGGGGTCTGTCCATCTTGATTCTTTCAAAGAACCAACTTTTGGATTCGTTGATTTTTTTTGTATTGTTTTCTTTGTTTCTACTTCATTGATTTCTGCTCTGATTTTTGTTATTTCTTCCTTTCTGTTGTGTTTAGTGTTCATTTGTTGTTGTCTTTTGAGTGTTTTTAGCGGCAGAGTTAACTCGTTTATTTGTGCTCTTTCTTTTTTTAATGTAGGCACCCAGGGATATAAACTTCCCTCTTAGGATTGCTTTCAAGGTGACCCATGGGTTTTGTTGTGTTGTACTGTCATTGTTGTTTAGTCACAGGAGTGCTTTTATTTCCTTCTTTATTGCTTCCTTGACCCATTCATTATTCAGGAGTGTGTAGTTTAGTCTCCATGTGTTTGTGTAGGTAGTAGGGCTTATCTTGCTGTTGATACTGAGCTTTATTACACTGTGGTTTGATAGAATGCATGAGATTATTTCAGGTTTTTTGTATTTGTTGAGGTTTTTTTCTGTGTCCCAGTATGTGGTCAATTTTAGAAAATGTTCCATGGGGTGCTGAGTAGAAAATGTATTTCTGGTGCTTGGTGGAATATTTAGTAGATGTCTGTGAGGTCCATTTGCTGTATCATATATTGTTGAGTTCAGATGTCTCTCTGTTTATTCTTTGCCCAGTTGATCTGTCCAAAGTACTCAGTGGGGACTGAAGTCCCATACTATGAGTGTGCTGGGGTTAATCTGTGCCTTGAGGTCCAGTAGAGTTGTATTTATAAAGATCAGTGCACAGGAGTTTGGTGCATATATATTCATGATTGTGAAGTCTTCATGGTTAATTTTCCCTTTTAAAGATGTAATAGCCCTCTTTGTCTCTTCTCATTGCTTCTGCTTTGAAGTCTATTTTGTCTGATATTAAAATAGCAACTCCTGCTTTCTTTTTGGTACCATTTGCTTGGAATTTTTTCCCATCCTTTCACTTTCAGTTGGGGCCTATCCTTGAGGGTGAGATGGGTTTCTTGTAGACAGCATATAGATGGATTCTGTTTAATAATCCATTCTCCCAGTCTATGCCTTTTGATTGGGTAGTTTAGTCCATTAATATTTAAGGTTATAATTGGGAGATGTGTGTTGCTTCCTTTCTCCTTATTATACATTTGCATTTTTGGTCTAGGTTAATACTTCTGTAGTTATGCTTCTATTAATTTCCCTTTCAAGGTGCCTGGGGGATAGTTGCTCCTCTCCTCTGTTCTTTCAATTGCTTCAAATATTCTCTGAAGGGTTGGTTTTCTGGACATGTATTCATTCATCTTGATTATGTCATGGAAGACTTTTCTCTTTCCTTCAACTAGAATCAACATTTTTTACTGGGTATAGTAACCTGGGTTGGAATTTGTAGTCTTTTAGGATTGGGAATGCTTTGGTCCATGTTCTTCTTGCTTTCATAGTTTGCACTGAGAAGTCCGCTGTAATTCTGATAGTTTTGCCCTTATGTGTAAGTGGTTTTTTTCTCTTGTGGCTTTCAAAATTTTGTCTTTGTTTGGGGCATCTAGCATTTTAAATATGATATGGTGTGGGGAGTTTCTTTTCTGGTCTTGTCTATTTGTTGTTCTATGTGCTTCTTGTATTTGTATGGGTTTGTCTTTTCTTAGTTTGGGAAAAATTTCATCTATTATTCTGTTGAAGATCTGATCATTATCATTCTCTTGGGATTCTTCTTCTTCCTCTATCCCTATGATGCAGAGGTTTGATCTTTTCATAGTGTCCCATATTTCCTGATTCTTCCAGTCTTGTGTCTTTTTTAATTTTTCATAATCTTTACTTGAGCTTTTTAGTTGTTCTGTGTTATCTTCCAGGTGTGATATTCTTTTTCTGCTTCCTCCATTCTGCTTCTGAGGCTTTTTCCCATTCTTTCCCCTTGACTGGATGAGTATTTGAATTCCTTTTTCATTTCATTTTGTGATTTCTTTACTGTTTCCACTTCCTTTCGGAGCCTCTCAATCTCTTCTTGTAGCTCCTTGCTTCACTGGTTGGTTTCCTTTTTCATTTCACCATGGGATCTTTTCAGTGTTTCCCCTTCCTTCTGGAATTTGTCATTCTTTCTCTCTAGGTCTCTTCTGAGATTTTCATTCTCTTCCCTTAGTTCTATTATTTCTTTGAATATATCTGTGATTGTTTTACAATCTGTGTCCTGGCCTACCTCCAGGGAGGTCCCATTGTGGGAATCTTCCACAGGTTCAGTAGACTTTAGTGTGGAATTATTCTGCACTTTTGCCATATTATTCTTTCTTTGTGCTCTTGGCATGTGGGTTTCCTTTTGCCTGCGTTCCAATACGAATCTCAAATGCCTTTTCACCATGTTGAAGGATCACTTTCCCTGATTCCTTCTCCTTATTTATGGAGTGTTGACTTGTCTAGATTTCAGGCTTTCAATCTTAGTTATATATTGGGATGTAAAGCTCACTCTTCCCTTTCTATACTGCAAGAACTGTGTAAGTAACAACCAGTATGACGCCCTCTGAGCCCAGTGCTCCCTCTGCTGCTGCCAGCCATTTCCTCTAGGATGATTGTAGGGCTTACTGAACACTCCTTGGAGGAAGGAATCTTCCTGCTTAGCCTGTGCCCCAGTACCCTGCCCCTGGGCTGCTCTGGCACAGGCCATCCACCTGTAAGCACGGCAGGCCTAGCCAAGAAGCATTTTTTGTAACAGATAAAGACTATTACAGAGTTTCACAACTGGTCACGTACAGAGAGTAAGGGTCTGTGAGATGCCTAACCCTAACTGACACATCTATAATTTTAAGGCTCACAGAAACATAGCAGAACAGAAGGTAGAGAGAATACTAATTCATCTCTCAATTTTTATCACCAAAGACTCCTCATGGAACATAGGGAGATGAACACAGAGGTCTACAACTGACATGTACAGAATAAGAGACTGCAGAGCTTGTGTCCCTAGATAGGACTCCTATATTAAACTTTACCAGCCAGAGCTCAGGGACATTGCAGAACAGGGGACATCGAGGTGGGAAGAACCTGGGGTGGTGCATAAACATAAGGAAATAGTCTTCTGAGCTTCTGGGAGCTTCCTCATATGAACTTACATCCAATGTGACACCCCGCAGAAGACCCATCCAAACTCAGTCAGAAAAATTTAGCATAGAACTGGGGAAATGGGCATAGGTCCTGAGCTTGTCAGTCTGGAACTATTTCTTTCCATAAAAGTTTCCCTCCTCTGTCTCCCACCCTAAGGATGTGTCAGATTAAATTCAGTCTCTCTGACATTTGCATGCTATTTTAGAACCCTTAGAACAGCTCAGTTTCACACATTCAGGCCTCCTTCAAAGTGACATTGAATCCCTGCTCTCTGAGTCATACTGAGTGAACAAATGGATTCCTCTCCACTGCTGACCTGTCCACTAAAGGAATCATGGTCTCCCCAAAGCCCATTACTGGTTTTGAAACTACTGAGGGCTCTGGCCACATCCTGAGCATAGGCTCCTGACCTGTTTTCCCCATTGTTTCTGGTTATTATTATGTTAATATGATTAATAATTTATATTTTAAGTAGTATTCTCAGTTATTTTTTCATTTTTACAAATTTCATTCATTTTGATCATGCTGAGGTCCCCTGCCCTAGCTGAATGACCTTAACACCACTGCATAATTTGGTTCTTGAAGGCATCTTTTAGGTCCTGGCAGTAAACAGGAAGCTTTCCAACAGGAGTCATATGCCTCCACTGGTTGGTTTTCAATATGTTCCCATCTTTTTCTCTGTGTTTTCAGATGTCCTCCCACTGCATTGTGAATTTCTGACATTTTCTTCTTTTTCACCTTTCATAACAGTCTCTTCTTAAATATTTTCTTTTTCTCTTTTCTTTTTGTATAAATAGGCCCTTACTATTTAGGTATGCCTAGCATGACACCTGTTTTGTAGAACAGTCTGACTTCCAATTCTCAGAGAAACAATACCCTCTGTCTTCTGGTATCAAAAGGAGGTGCCACAAGCCAGGGACAGGGGTCCTCCTTATTTTGCACCCTGGTTTTTCTCCTTTACACAGTTCCAGAGAAGAAAATTCTAGTTAGCCAAGTTACATGAAAATCTCTCTGGTATTTTAAAATTTCACTCCCTGTGCTTCGATATGACTTACTGTTTCTTAGTGATAAAAGACTTTTTCCAGGCTGGAGAGATGGCTTAGAAGTTAAGAGTGCCAACTGCTCTTGCAGAGGACCCAGGTTTGATTCCCAGCACCCACATGGCAGCTAAGAACCATCTTTAAGCCAGGCGTGGTGGTGTGCACCTTTAATCCTAGCACTTGGGAGGCAGAGGCAGGTGGATCTCTATGAGTTCAAAGCCAACCTGGTCTACAGAGTGAGTTCCAGGCTAGCTGGGGCTACAGGGCAACACTGTCTCAAAAAAAAAGAAAGAAAAGAAATACTTTTTCCAGACATGTATTTCCTGCATATGAAGAATTATTATAGATGCAGAGGAGTGGGTTGTGAGGGTGTTTCAGTATCACATTGCTTAATCCTGGAAAAATTTTTTGGATTACTTTTCATTTTCAGTCACCCCCCCCAGGAGTCTCCTTAAGGTTACAGTTCCATGTGATTACAATAGATTCATGGTCTACCATTCTTTTTCACTTAAATAGTCTATGTCTTTTTTCATTTCCAGTAGATGTAATACTTTGATGGAATTATTTTTATTTCTTGAAACAAATTCACAAGAGTAGGCATCACTAAGATCTTTCTCTTCTCCTTCTCTCACATTTTCTCCTGTGCTCTAACTTTATAAGAAGACATGATTGCCTTCCTGAGTAAAAAAAAATATGTCGAGAAATGGCACAACAGCATAAGGAAAAGTCATTGATTGCAAAGGAACGTATAGTTTTGATTATGATAAAAGCTTGAGTATTCTAATTCTGTATTGAGAAGTTGAGGGGTATTAATAAAAATTCAGAGAATCAAAGATCTCCTTGAGTGAAGCTTAGGACACCACCAAAACGTTGTTTTCAGAACATGGAGGTTGTTGTATAGTAGTGCCACCTGTTCAATGGGGAATATCAAGCAAGAGTGCCAGGGCAGTGACTGGGAAACTGTGCAGGAGGAACTATGAGAAGAGCTGGCAGAGTGGTTGTCGAGAGGACAGTGTTGGAACTTCACATCCTGTCATTCATGACCAGAGAAAGGAGAAACATCCAAAGCAATGCAGGGGGATTCCTGACTAAACCTGAGCATGCATGCATGATGCTGGATCTTCAGTATCCTCAGGTTTTAATTATTCGGAAGACATTGCCTCTGCAATGAATTGTTAACACTCAGGAAAGCCAAATTACTGTTAAGTCATACACCACAAGACTTGACACACAATAATAATAAAGACAACTAGCAAAATACAAGGGAAGTAATTTATTAGTGCAAGACATTAAAACCTTTTCATTAGGCAGGGGTGGTCTGTCTATATATGGAAACCAGTAGAAGCCAGAGAGAACCATGTCTCAGCCCTTCAATGCACATGCGAGTATAACTTTTTCCTGAAAATGAACAGAAAAAAAGAGGAAATCTGTCAGATAGCTTCCAAAGAAAACTGTTAAACCCTACCCCCAGAAATCCAAGGAATGGTGTCAAAAATTTGCTTTATAACTTGAGAAAAGACTTACAAAGTATTTTGGCATAGTAACGAATTGTTTTAGTAAAATTACATCAGACCACGCACATTGCTGCAAACTCCAAATTCAGACAAATGCACTCTGAGTTGACTTAATAGCATTGCTCGTCTGTGGACTCAGAAGTGTGCTGAATATCACACCGTTTCTTGGGAGGAATTTCCTCTGAAAATTTAGAACTGTGGGCTCTATTTTCCTTTCCATTGGGATAACAAGTGTGAGTCTCAGCTCACAATTGTATTAGGACTGTTAGAAATACGGTTAGAGGAGTTTTGAAGCCTCCTGGCCCAGCCAGCAAAGGAAACAATATGTGCTGTCAGTACTATGCTCTTAGGCTGGCTCCAGCCTCCTTCCTCCCGCTGGTGCAAAGTTAATTCACCAACCCTTACAACAACATTCAAAGGAGACTATAATCCACCCAGTATATAGATATTAACTGTAGCAAAGCTCCCAGTACACTAGCATAAGATCAGAGCCCTGAAACTTCCCTTGTTAGGGCCACATTTGCTCTTGTCAGGACAACATAGGGGTGTGGCATCCACGTGAAACTCTAAGGGGGGAATTGTCTTAGATGCTGCATGGATCTGAGTTGAAATCAACAGTTATGGTGGTGGCATCCTACTTGTGTCCCCAGAACTACCATTGGTGACCAGTAAGTCAAGTGACTCCCCACAGCCCTGGGCTCTGTACAGGGTCATGTAGGCGGGTATGTAGGCTGCATAAAAGGGAGAGAACTTACAACTGCTCCTGCTACTAGCAGTCTGGATGAATAGGGAATGGTATCTACACATTTCTTCAATTCCATCATCGCTTCAACATCCCCTGGAGGTGCGTTATATTTCTCGAGGTTTGATCTCAGGGCTTCATCGCTGTTCAACAGTAAAGTCGAGAATTCACGCTTAACTGCCAAACAGACTCTTCCAGCTTTAGCTACTTGAGTAAGTAGAAAGAAGTTAGTCAAGTAAAATTCTTATTTAGTTTGTACTTTTTGCTCAAGTGCCTGGCTTGAGATTAAATACTGAGCAGGAGAGTCAGGATATCAGGGGCCACTGCTGTGACAGTGCCCATGTCAGTGTGAGACCCGACAGGTTGTGACTCCTTCAAGATGACACAGCAAGGGACAAAAGTGGGAATTTTTGCTGGTTCCGTATGTTTCTGTGTATTAACTCACAACTGTCACTCTCCAAACTCTGGCTGGTTAAAATGGCCTTTTCTAGAATTGAAAATTAGAGTTTCTATTCTATTTTTATTTATCTTATGAATCTTGGATATTGGAAAACAAGACATTTGGTGTCATCAATTCTGAAGTGAATTATGAGTCAGCGTATAACAGAGAAGTTAAGTCAATCATCAGAAAACCAAGCAACTTGTTAACGTATAGAAATATGATCTTTGGAAATTAAATGAGACATGTCATGTCATCAGATATAGGTCAAGTTAAGTTAAAATTACAAAAGATGATCAATTTTAAATATTTCACTTTTTTATATTCTATGCGTATGAGTGTATTACCTGCATGTAGGTAGGTATACCTGTGTCATGCAGTGTTTGGGGAGCTGAGAAGAGGGAGTAGATCCCTTGGAACTTTAGTTGTGGATGGTTGTCAGCTGCCATGTGGATTCTGGGAATAGAACCCACCCAGTTCCTCTGTAAGAGCAGCTGGTGCTCTTAACCGCTGAGCCATTTTTCTAGCTACATGATCAGTTTTAACAGCAGAAATTCCCAAGAAATTGTGAGAGGCTTTTCTGTTCTCTATTGAAGCTGAGATTTAAGAGTGATAGGAGGGAACTGAAGCCCTCTTCTGACCCATACTGGATACTTAGGCAGAGCCAAAGGAACCATCTTTGGTCTTCTCACATCCACCTTCCCCTCAATGTGTTTTTCGAAATTCAAGTCATCCTACGTAGGATAGAGATATCTCAGAATCAAGTTCCTCATGCTTATCCCCACAAGTAGCTTGGACACAAGGCCAGATAGTTTGAAGACATGACAATTACTATGCTCAGGAGGTGCCAAAAAGGATCTTAGATGAGCCCCGAGCTAACATCATACCATAAGAAAATGAGGTACATCTTTGGATGGGAGGCACCTAGGTAGACATGAGAGCTGCAGAAAGAGAAAGAGGAGCATGCAGGAGTGCCATTTGGCTCTCTGGAGGCACAGAATTTGAACAAATATTTTGGTACATACAAATTTAGTGTTGACAAAAGATTACAGATAATTTTGGAAAACTACATATCTAAGTGATAATAATTTCACCATTTCTGTCACAGATACTGGCAGGACTCTAAAAAACTTATCATACTACTCAGAGCTACCTACTCACAGAACCTACTGGAACTCTGAGGGTTAACATACAAAGATTCAGAGAACGGTGACACTAACTACGGGAATCCCTCAAGTTGCCTCCCCAGAGCAAACAGAAAAAATAGATTCTGTCAATAAAATCATTTCTCAAATTTGCCTGTGATCTTTTTATTAAATTATTTTTGTAATTTTTCTGCCTTAGGGGTCAAAGCCCATTTTAGAAAATTCATCTTTTCCTAACCTTGACTCTACCCCTATTAGTTTTACCTACTCTTCAGAGACAGGAAATTGAGAGCTATGGTTGGACCAGTCAGAAATGATACTCACCTTCATGGCAGCAGAGAGCCAGAATGAGCAGGATGAGACATGGGAGCAGCCTCATGGTGCTCTGTGTGCTTGTAGCTTTCAGCAACAGTGAAAGATGAGTGAGTGGACTCCAGCAGGGAAGCCTGCGGAGCCCCTGGGTCCCAGGAGTATTTGTACAGGGGGACCCACTGCTCCTGCCCCTCAAGCATGTGACAGCTCACAATGTCTGATTTGGGGCCCTCCTTCTGAGTCAGGGAGGGCTGATCCCCACCCCTCCCTCCATCCTGTTGGGCCAGAGCCCAGGAGAACAGCTTCATAGGACGAGCACTGCTCCTTCTGGTGACCTTTCTGATTCTCCTGGAAGCAATCTGTGACATTTCAGTTTACTTTTGAGCTTTGAATTACTTCGCATGAGTTCTCTGTGTCTCAGTTAATAAACACAGGAAGGTTTTGACAGGATGACAAGAGCTGGCTCACAGACCCTCCCATAGTGAAGGCTTTGCATTCTGACCCTGATGAACACTCAATGAAATCACAATCTATACCTATGTCAATCGATTTCAGAGATCTGAAAGACACAACCTCAATAAACTTTAATTTTTAAAATAAAGAAATTCCAAATTATTTGAAAGAAGGCTATACTAAGTTGGGGAAGAGAAATCACATATGGGCATGGTGGCACATGCCTTTAATCCTAGCACTTTGGAGGCAGAGCCAGGCGGATCTTTGTGAGTTCAAGGCCAGCCTGGTCTACAGAGTGAGTTCCAGGACAGCTGGGGCTACAGGGAGACCCAGTCTCAAAAAGACAAAAAAAAACATAGAAAACAATGGTAAGAATTTGTTTCCTAAAAAATATGAACACACTGGACATCACATGGATAAATTATTTTAAAAATTATGAAATCTGAATGTGCCAATAATGTATAGTGAGAATAACTGCAACAAAATTTGTCTTATCAAGGTGAAAATCTGGGAAAGATGATTGTTTCTGAATTCTGTGCTGAACATTTGGTGTAGAAAAAATATTATTTACTACTAAATGATTTAAAACTTGCATTACAGGGAATTGCTCCTTAATATTATTGCGACTATAGCATTTCTTTTTTTTTATTGATGCTTTGTGTATTTCATACATCATTTTCCAATTCAGTTCAGGCGTATATCCCCTTCCCTTCACCTCGCCCCACCCCTACCCATCCCAGATCATGCATTCTGCCGTAACTTTTCTGCATCTTTCTGGGTTTTTTTGTTGTTGTTTTGTTTTCATTTTTTTTTAACAATAAGTGATAATTTGTGAGTACAAGCATCCTTCATGTCAAACCAATTTGCGAGCAGTTGTGCCCAAACCCATACTGCTCATGGGTCCCACCATCCAGCGGGGGGGGGGGTTGTATGTTCACCCAAGTTGATCCAATGAGTGTCCACGCTATATTG
>VZQC01006523.1:695152-718897 GCA_009823505.1 Rhizomys pruinosus
GTTTTTCATTCTCTCTCTTTAGTTCTCTGAATTCTTGTTTATTTTTTTCTCCCTCTAGTTCTTTCTGGAGTTTGTCAATCTGTTCCTTTAGTTCTTTCCAAAGTTTGTCATTGTATCACTCTAGGTCCTTTTTGAGTTTTTCATTCTCTCTCTTTAGTTCTCTGAATTCTTCTTTATTTTTTTCTCCCTCTAGTTCTTTCTGGAGTTTGTCAATCTGTTCCTTTAGTTCTTTCCGAAGTTTGTCATTGTATCCCTCTAGGTCCTTTTTCATTCTCTCTCTTTAGTTCTCTGAATTCTTCTTTATGTTCTTTAATTTCTCTGCATAGGTCTGCAATTATTCCTCTAAGATCTGTTCCTTGGGTCTCCTCCAAGGGGTTCCCATTATAGCTGTCTCCTACAGGTTTGGTATAGCCTGGTGCAGGATTATCCTGTGCCTTTCCCATGTTGTCCCTTCTTCGTGTCCCTGGCATGTGGGCTTCCCTTTTGTGGTTCAGACAAATACCTTTTCACTATGTTAGTGGATGGTTTTGCTTTCCTCCTTCAGATTTTTTTTCCTTTCTTCCTCCTTGTTTATGGAGTATTTACTTGTCTAGTTTTCAGACTTTCAATTTTGTTTATATATTGGATATTGGAAGCCAAAGCACACTTCTCTTCTTGTTCTGAAGGTTCTCCAAAAAAAAGGCCACTTGGATTCTCACCGATTTCCAGCAGTGGCCGGGGGGAGGGTATATGCCTGACTTAGCCTGTGCCCTGGTACCTGCCTTGGTGACTTCCAGCCAGCCCGCACAAATGTGCAGAGGCACCGACCCAAACTCGCTGACCTAGCCTGCACCCCAGTACCTGCCTCGAATTTTTTAGATTTTCATACAACATAATCTGATAGTATTTACATTTACTTACCTTGCCTTACTGCCACTGCCCAATTTAATTATATGTATCTGATATATAATTAAATATAGATGCAGCAATAAATATACATGGTGTAAAGATTCTAATTTTTGTCCCCAATATTCTGATTTAGAAAGTCTTTTCCTACACCTATGTATTGTAGGTTACTGGCAACATTTTCTTCTATCATTTTTAGAATTTTGGGTCTCACATTGAGGTCTTTGATCCATTCAGAGTTGATTTTTGTACAGGGTGAGAAGTAGGTGTTTAATTTTATTCTTCTACAAGTGGTGATCCACGTTTGCCAACACTGTTTGCTGAAGATGTTATCTTTCCTCCATTGAGTCTTCTTGGCCCCTTTGTCAAATATGAGGTGGCTGAAATTGCATGTGCTCAAGCTCGTATCTTCAATTTTGTTTCATTGGTCTACAGGTCTGTTTTTTTGCTAACACCAGGCTGTTTTTTAACTATAGACCTGTAATATATTTTGAAATCTGGTATAGTAATCTACCCCTGCATTGTTCTCTTCACTCAGGGTTGCTTTGGCTACCTGGGATCTTTTGTTTTTCCATATTAACTTTAGGATTTTTTCTAGGTCTGTGAAGAAGCTCATGGGGATTTTATTTGGGATTGCATTGAATCTGTATATTACTTTGGGCAGGATGGTCATTTTCACTATATTAATTCTTCTAATCCATGAGCATGGGAGGTCCTTCCATTTTCTGGTTTCTTCTTCAGTCTTCTTCAGGAATTTAAATTTTTCATTGTAGAGATTTTTGGTGTCTTTGGTCAGGTTTTTCCTGGACTTTTTTGAGGCTATTGTGAATGGGAAGGTATCCTGTATTCCTTCTCCAATTGTTTGTTATTTGTATAAAGAAAGGCTACTGATTTTTCTAGGTTAATTTTGTATCCCACCACTTTACTGAAACTGTTCATCATTTCTAAGAGTTTTCCGGTGGAGTCTGGCATCCTTTAGGTAAACTATCATAATCTCTGCAAAAAGGGATAGTTTGGCTTCCTCTTTTCCAATTAGTACTCCTTTCATTTCCTTTTCTTGCCTTATTGCTCTCAGGAGAACTTCAAGCAGTATATTAAAAAGGAGTGGGGATAGGGGGCAGCCTTGCAGGGTTCCTGACTTTAAGGTGAATGTTTTTGGTTTTTCCCCATTTAGAATAATGTTGGCTTTGGGTTTGTTGTATATGGCTTTAATTATGTTGAGGAATTTTCCCTCCAGTCTAATTCCCTGTAGGACTTTAAACATGAACCCATGTTGAACTTTATTGAAGACCTTTTTTGCATCAATTGAGATAACCATGTGGTTTTTGTCCTTCAGTTCGTTTATGTGCTTTAAGACATTTATTGATTTCCATATGTTGAACCATCCCTCCATCTCTAATATGAATCTAACTTGGTCATGTTGGATGATCTTCTTGGTTTTTTTATTTTTTATTTATTTTTAAGGGATTCACAATATAAGAGGACAGTTGGTTTCAGATCACATTAACTTTGCTCAGTTTGCCATATAATTAGGAAATTGGCACTAGCATCCACAGATGAGGGATACCACGTGTCATTTGTTTTTCTGGGACTGTGTTACTTCACTTAGCATATTATCTTCTAGCTCCATCCATTTACCTGTAAAGTTCATGATGTCATCTTTCCTTATTGCTGCATAGAACTCTTTTGTGTAGATGTACCACATTTTCTCTATCCACTCATCAGTTGGGCACTTGGGTTGGTTCCAGCTCTTTACTATTGTGAAGAGAGCTGCAACAGTTATGGCTGTGCATGTATCTCTGCAGTAAGATGAGTCTTGTGGGTATATACCCAGGAGTGGTATGACTGAGTCAGGTGGCAAGATCATTTTGAGTCTTCCAAGGGTTATCCACACTGCTTTCCATAGTGATTGTATGAGTTTACATTCCCACCAGCAGTGGATGAGTGTTCCTCTTTCCCCACAACCTCTCCAGCACTTGGTATTTGTTTTCTTGATCCTAGTCAGTCTTATTGGAGTGAGATGATATCTTTAAGTGGTTTTAATTTGCATTTCCTTAATTATTAGAAATGTTGAACACTATTTAAGTTGTTTCTCAGCCATCTCTAATTCCCCACTTGTGAAGTCTCTGTTCAGCTCTTCTCTCCATCTTTTGAGTAGGTCATTTGTTTTCTTTCTTCTTAGTTTTTTGAGTAGTTTATATATTCTGGAAATCAATGCTTTGTCAGATGTATCTGTGGTGAAGTTTTCCTCCCACTATGTGGGTTTTCTTTTCACTTCTGTGATTGTTTCTTTTGATGTACAGAGCTTTTGAGTTTAGTGAGGTCCCATTTGTCAATTGTTGGTCTAATTTCTTGCACAGCTGCTGTCTGATTTTGGACATCTTTTCCTATGCCTATGTCTTGTAGGCTGCTGCCAACTTTTTCTTCTATCACCTTCAGAGTTTGGGGTTTCACGTTGAGGTCTTTGATCCATTTGGAGTTGATTTTTGCACAGGGCGAGTGGTAGGAGTTTAATTTCATTCTTCTACACGTGTTGATCCAGTTTTGCCAACACCACTTGCTGGAGATGCTATCTTTCCACCACTGTGTCTTTTTGGTCTCCTTGTCAAATATAAGGTGGTGGATGATCTTTTTCATGTATGCCTGTATGCAGTTTGGACGCATTTTGTTGAGAATTTTTGCATCTTTGTTCATTAATGAAATGGATCTATAGTTTTCTTTTTTGGTTGTATGTTTGCCTAGTTTTGGTATTAGAGTGATGCTGGCTCGGGGCTGGAGAAATGGCTCATGATTTTACAGCTCTGGCTGCTCTTGTCGAGGACCAGGGTTCGATTTCCAGTAACCACATGGTGGCTAAGAACAGTCTCTAACTCCAGTTCCAGGGGAATCCGATGCCCTCTTCTGACCTCCACAGCATTGCACGACATGGGTGCACCAACCTACATGCAGACAGTACACTCATACACATAAAAAAATAAAATAAAGTGATTCTGGCTTCATAGAAGGAATTTGAGAGAGTTCCCTCTGTTTCTATACTTCTAAACAGTTTGAGTAATAATGGTTGTAAGTCCTCTTTAAATGCCTTATATAATTCTGCCCTGAAACCATCTGGGCCTGGGCTTTTTTTTTACTTGGGAGGTTTTTTTTTAATCACAGTTTCAATTTCCTCCTATATTATGAGTCTGTTTAAGCTGTTGACCTCTTCTTAGTTAAGCTTTGCTGAGTTCCATGATTTCAGGTACTCATCCATTTCTCTTAGGTTTTCAAGTGTAGTAGAGTATAGGTTTTTAAACTATTCCTCTATGCTTGTCTGGATCTTTTCATCATCTGTTGTGAAGTTCCCCTTTTCGTCGTTAATTGTATTGATTTGGAGTTGCTCTTTCTTTCTTTTGGTGAACTGGGCTAGAGGTCTATATATCTTGTTTATCCTTTCAAAGAACCACGTCTTGGATTCATTGATTCTTTGTATTGTTTTCTTTTTTTTTTAATTCTCTATGAGTATGAATGTACTGTCTGCATGCAGGTCTGTGCACCCGTGTCCTGCAATGCCTCGGAGGTCAGAAGAGGCTGTCGGATTCCCCTGGAACTGGAGTTAAAGACAGCTCTTGGCTGCCATGTGGGTGCTGGGGATTAGACCTGGGTCCTCTGCAAGAGCAGTCGGCGCTCTTAACTGCTAGACCATTTCTCCAGCCCTGTATTGTTTTCTTTGTTTCTCTTTCTTTGATTTCTGCTCTGATTCTTGTTATTTCTTCCTGTCTGTTCAGTTTAGGATTCATTTGTTGTTATCTCTCGAGTGTTTTTAGATGAAATGTTAGGTCATTTATTTGTGCTCTTTCTGTGTTCTTAATATAGGTGCTTAGGGCTGTGAATTTCCTTCTTAGAACTGCTTTTAAAGTGTCCCATAGGTTTTGTTGTGTTGTAGCATCCTTTTCCTTTAGTTCCAGGAATACTTTTATTTCTTTCTGTACTTCTCCTTTGATCCATTCATTATTCAGTAGTGTGATATTTACTCCCCATGAGTTCTTGTAGATAGTGTTCTTTCTGGTGTTAATATTAAGCTTCATTGCACTGTGATCTGATAGAATGCATGGAATTATTTCAATTTTTTGTATTTATTGAGGTTTGTTCTGTGACCCAATATGTGGCCTATTTTGGAGAATGTTCCATGGGGTGCCAAGTAGAAAGTATATTCTTTGGTGTTTGGGTGGAATATTTTGTAGATGTCTGTTGGGTCCATTTGGTGCATCATAAAGTTCAGTTCAGGTATCTCTCTGTTTATCCTTTGTACAGGTTGACCTGTCCAATGTGCTCAGTGGGGTATTGAAATCTCTCAGTATTAATCTGTGCCTTGAAGTCTTGAAGAATTGTACTTATGAAGTTGGGTGCACCAGAATTTGGTGCATATATATTTATGATTGTGAAATCTTCATGGTTAAATGTTCTTTTAATAAGGATGTAGTGACCCTCTTCATATCTTCTGATTACTTTTCATTTGAAGTCTATTTTGTCTGATATTAGAATAGCAGGTTCTGCTTTCTTTTTGGTACAGTTTGTTTGGAATATTTTTCCCATCTTTTCATCTTAAGATGGTGGCTGTCCTTGAAGGTGAGATGAGTTTCTTGTAGACAACAAAAAGATAGATTCATGTCAGGTGTGGTGGCACACGCTTTTAATCATAGCACTTGGGAGGCAAAGGCAGGCAGATATTTGTGAGTTCAAGGCCAGCCTGGCCTACAGAGTGAGCTCCAGGCCAGCTGGGGCTACAGGGAGACCCTGTCTTGAAAAAGACAAAAAAAAAAACAAAAAAAAAAGAAGTTGAATCCAACTTTTTTTTTTTTTGTCTTTTCGAGACAAGGTCTCCCTGTAGCCCCAGCTGTCCTGGAATTCGCTCTGTAGACCAGGCTGGCCTTGAACTCACAAAGATCCGCCTGCCTCTGCCTCCCAAGTCCTAGGATTAAAGGCGTGCACCACCACGCCCGATTCAAATTCTTAATCCATTCTCCCACTCTGTGTCTCTTGATTGGGGAGTTCAGACCATTAACATTTAAGGTTATTATTGAGAGATGTATATTGCTTGCCTTCAATTTACTTTCTGTTTGTATTTTTGGTCTAGGCTTGTATTTCCACAGTTATACCTTCATTAATTACTTTCTTTTGCCACTTGGGAACAGTTGTCCCTTTCCTCTGTCCTTTGAATTGCTTTGAATATTTTCTGAAGGGTTGATTTTCTGGTCATGTATTCTTTCATCTTGGTTAGGTCATGATTTTTCTTTCTCCTTCAACTATAACTGACATTTTCCTGAGTAAAGTAACCTAGGTTGGCATCTATAGTCATTTAGAACTGGGAATACTTTGGCCTAAGCTCTTTTGGCTTTCATCATTTGCATTGGAAAGTCAGCTATAATTCTGATGGATTTCCCTTTATATGTAACTTGTTTTTCTCTTGTGGCTTTCAGTTTTCTGTCTTTGTTTTGAGCATCTAGCTTTTTTACTATGATATGCCATGGGGAATTACTTTTCTGGTCTCATCTCTTTGGTGTTCTATGCTTCTTGTATTTGAATGTCTTTTTTCAATTTGGGGGAATTTTCTTCTATAATTCTGCTGAAAATCTGGTCAATACTGTTATCCTGGGATTTGTCTCCTCCCTTTATCCCTATGATTCAGAGGTTTGGCTTTTCATGGTGTCCCACATTTCCTGGTTATTCCACACTTGTGTGGGGATTTTTTTTTAATTTTTCATGATCTTTGCTTGAGCATTCTAGTTCTTCCATGTTATCTTCTAGTCTTGATATTCTATTTTCTGCTTCATCCATTCTGTTACTGAGGCTTTCTTCCATCTTTTCTTGTTGACTGGATGAGTGTTTGATTTCTCTTTCCATTTTATCCTGAGATTCCTTTAGTATTTCTACCTCCTTCCAAAGTTTGTCGTTTTCTCCTTCTAACTCTTTGATTAGTTTGTCTGTGTGTTCTTCATATACCTTGATTTCTTTGAATATGCATATGATAGTTCTATTAAGGTCTGTGTCCTGGGTTATCTCTAGGGAGTTCTCATTGTAGAATTCTTCTATAAGACTGGTAGAATTTAGTGTAGATTTATTATTTGGTTTTCCCATGTTGTTGTTTTTTCATTGTGCTTTTGGCATATGGTTTTGTTTTGTTGTTTGTATTCTGTTATGAAACTCCAGTGTTTCTTCTTTGAAGGCTGTCTTTGGTTATTTTCTTCAGATCCCTTCATTGTCTTCTTATTAGTTATGAAAAGCTGGCTGGTCTAGGCTTCAGGTTTTCACTTTTGATTTTGTAGTGGAAGGACCAGCTAGTTCTCAGTCTTCTAGCCTGGAACTACTATAGAGAGAAGTCCAGGACAGGTGACAGTCAAGTCAACTTGAACTTCACACCCGTGATGAGAGTCTATGCATGGGTGCTCCTGGGCTGACCATGCTGGCTTGCAGTGTCGGGCTGCTCCATGGAGTGGTCTCAGTGATCCACTAGGTTCAGGGTGGGTGTGCAGGCCTCTGTCAAGCCTCTGGGAGCTGAGACTGTGCTGATCGAGATCTAAAATTCTTCGGGAGTGGAGGCCAGGCATATGGTGGTCTGTGAGGTCTACCTGGATGGGACTAGACATGGCATGTGCAGGGCCTTCCAGAGTTAGGGGCTCGCTCATATTTTTAAGTTTTTGAAAACTGTCTGTTAGGAGAATAGTCTTCCAAAAGAAAGACTGACCTTGAAAACAAATGCATTCTCAGAGGAAAGAAAAGGCCAGGGGCGTCAGATACCCCTCCCAACAGCCAGTCAGCATTTGCTGTATCATGATAAGGGGATAATGGCCTGTACAAAGAGAAGGGCAGGAAGCAGCTCCCTCTTCTCCAATCACCATCTTGGGCATAGACCATGTCCACATAGGTCCACGCTGGGACTCTATGTGGACATGAGAGAAGGGGGAGCACCACCAATTCTCTAAGTGGCCCACTCATCCATTTGCTTTGTAAACAAGCCCAATTAAACTCCCTAGATTTTTCCAAACTGTGGTTGGGGAGAGTATTCCTTGCTTTCCATTTGAGACAGAAGGAGGGGAAGGTAGAACACTATGTTCATACCTCCCAGAAAGAATTTTTTGCTACAAAATGGGATAGTTGGCAGGAAAGAAAAAACTGAAAATGAATTTGGGAAGAGCAATGGAGTTTCCTCTGTTATGAGTAAAGAGACCAGTGATCAAAGGAAAGTTAGGTGAGGAGAGAATATGGCAGAGGAAGTTTGGCCATGGTGGCCTATCCCCAAAGTCTTGGCCAGGGTAGCAGCAGCAGCATGGATTACACAGTGGATTTTAAGATTTGTAACTAAGGTGAAGCCACCTAGGTGGATGATGGTGGGAGAGATCACTAGATGGCAGCCCACTGCCAGGTGGTACAGAGGGGCTATTTGAGCAGTGGAGTCCTCCATGTGAATATGGAGATTTTTTTGAAGCATCTGATAGTCTGGAACAAAATTTGCAATCCCTGGGAGCAGTGCATCAAGGGTAGAAGGTGCATAAAGCAGCTTCAGAGGCAATCTGGGCCCTGCTTTGCAGAAGTGGAGATCTAGCTCAGGTAGAAGAGGTAGCCTGGAGGGAGACTGAAAATTTTAAATTGAAATTAGAGCCAGAAAGGAATAAGAGGCTGGTCTCCTCAATATTGGCCTCTGACCTTGCCATGAAATTGCATAAAAGAGAAGAGGTAGAGAGATATTTGCCTGCCTTTTTGTACAGCGAGGGGTCCAATTGGGGATGATAGTTCAGATTAGATCTACGATAGAAGGCTGATCCTGGGACTCCAAAACCTGGAACCCATGGGAGAAGGCAGATAGTGATGAGGAAGGGAGCAGCCTAGGAAAGGCTCAAGAAGCCCCTCAGGTTCAACCTTTAATACAAAGTAAGGAAGAATCTATGTTTCAACATGCTGATGGAGGCCTTAACAATGGTCCAGTGCAAGAAACTTGGACAGTACTCAGCACTGGAGCCCTTAGATTTGGGGAAGAGTTTCAAACAGGTAATAAAGGATCCCTCAGCCACCTGGTTTGTGGGGATATGGGACATGGGGGCAGATGGATTATTTTAAGTGCTGCAGGAGCAGAGAAGCTGAGGGTTATAACCACCCATCCCACCTTGACACATAGACTGCATAACCTGAGGCAGCCCAGGGGAAATCTGTCTGGTGGACTGGCTTGTCCAGTCTTGGACAATGATTTAGAGATACTTGGTCATCCCCAGTGGAGGTTCCCATGAACACAAGAGGCTGGAGGACAATAGAGGTAAGGCAGGCATACTAGGAAAACTAGGTGCTGGGCGTGGTGGTGTACAACTTTAATCCTAGCACTCGGGAGGCAGAAGGACGTGAATCATTGTGAGTTCAAGGTCAGCCTCGTCTACGGAGTGAGTTCCAGGGCAGCTGGGGCTACAGGGACACCCTGTCTTGAAAAGATATGAAGAAAAATATGTAGCATCATTTCACTGGACCAGATAAGAATGTGTTTACCAGATATTTAAGGAAAAACTTGATTTAACAAGGACCTGGAGATTGCATTGGTATGGAGCTTGAACGATGCTGTGCTGAGTCCCTTAAGGGGAGCAGGATCTTTATGAAATAGGAGAGGTCTTGTCACATCGAAGCAGCTTAGACCAGCATGTAAAGCATGTCTGAAAAATGAGTAAAATAATATAAAAGAGATACAAAGAGACAAAGCAAAAACAGAGGGCTGTTTGTGTTATGCAAAGGCAAATGTGGCAAGATGTGTGTCTTGTCTGACTGCAATAACCAAGTCTTCTCTGTCTAGTGAATATGAGTAGAGAGAGAGTAGAAATGCTGATCTCATTCCTTTTTTTGACATTTGAAGCCTTACTGTTTACACTCATAGTGTTTTTATCCAGGAAGATTTTTTTTCAGGTAACTGGAAGGAACCAGAAACTGTAAAGGCTTTACACTCTACATTTTTTATATTCAGAGTTTTTCTCCAGTATGACTCTTTTCATGTAACAGTAAGAAATAAGAAAATATAAAGGCTTCACTACATTGTTTAAATTGAGATGGTTTTTCTCCCATATGACTTTTTTGTATGTAAATGAAGATTGCTGTTATATCCAAAGTCTTTATCACATTGTTTGCATTCAAATGTTTTTTTCCTCCAGTATGTGTTCTTTCATGTTTTGAAAGTAACTACATTGTGTAAAGACTCTACCACCTTCTTTGCATCCATAGGCATTGTGTCCAGTATGCATTCTTTCATTGCTTTGAAGAGCATATTTAGTTCTAAAGCCTTTAACCACATAACATTCATATGGTTTTTCTGTAGTATAAGCTTTTTCATGTACTTCAAGGTTACTCTATTGTGTAATATCTTTACCACATTCTTTACATGCATACAATTTCTACCCAGTATGTGCTTTTCATGACTTTCAAGAGTATTTAGAAAGAAAAGTTTTGCCACCCTCTATAGTCATACAGTTTTTCTCCAGTATGTCTTCTTTCATGTTACAGTAAGGAATTACGGAATATGAAGGCTTTACCATGCTGTTTACATTTCATATGGTTTCTCCCCAGTATGACTTTTTCATGTAAATGAAGATAACTATGATCTCTAAAAGCTTTACCACATTCTTTACATGCATGCGTTTTCTCTCCAGTATGCATTTTTTCATGTCTTTCAAGATCAGGTTTATGTCTAAAGGCTTTACTACATTGTTTGCATGCATAGTGTTTCTCTCCAGTATGCATTTTCTCATGTCTTTGAAGGTGACTATTACCTCTAAAGGCCTTTCCACATTGTTTTACGTCCATAAGGTTTTTCACCACTATGAATTCTTTCATTTTCTCTGTTCTCAAAGAGAACTGAAAGAACTCAGATATTTCCCACATATATTATTGCATGGATAATGCTTTCTTACCATTTGAGTTTCTCCAGATGTGTGAAGTGAACTGCTATAAGCAAAGTCCTTTCTGTATGCTCTGTGTTAATGGAGGATTTTTGCATTGTGTGTTTCTTTTTTCTTTTTCTTTTCTTTCTTTTTTTTTTTTTTTTTTTTTTGTCTTTTTCAAGACAGGGTCTCCCTGAAGCCCCAGTTGTCCTGAAACTCACTCTGTAGACCAGGCTGGCTTTGAACTCACAAAGATATGCCTGCCTCTGCCTCCCAAGTGCTAGGATTAAAGGCATGTACCACCACGTCTCACTGCACTGTGTGTTTCTTGATACAACAAAGGCAGGAAATCAAAATCATTTAAACATGTCTTATTTTCAAAAGGTCCATTCACATTGTGAGTTCTCAGGCACCTTTGAAAGCTTGTGAAATCATTAGAGTTCTCTGGCCTGTTTCCATATTCTTCATATTCAGAGGTAGGATGGTTCTTAGAGGGAGAATGACACATGGAAACCTTTTCATACACATTACTTTCACATGGTGTTAGTTCACTAGAAATTCTCATGATGATACTGGCATTTTCTTTCCAAGTGAAAGTTTCTCCATCATGTGGATCTTCTTTATGCTCATAAAATGTCTTAAACATGGGGCTGGAGAGATAGCCTAGTGGTTAAGAGCACTGACTGCTCTTGCAGAGGACCCGGGTTCGATACCTAGCACCCACGTGGCAGCTAAGAACCATCTGTAGCTCCAATTCCAGGAGAACTCCAGTTCCAGGGGAATCTGAGACCCTCTTCTGACCTCCTCGGCATTGCACAACACGGCTGCACAAACCTACATTCACACAGTACATTCATACACATACAAAAATAAATAAAATTTTAAAAATATTTAAAAAAATGTCTCAAACATGCAACTTCTTAGATTTTTTTCCAGAACTGTATTATTGTCTTTAAAATTCTCATCTTCACAATTGTTTCCTATAAAAGTGAAGTTCCTGCAGGTTTCCAACATCACATCTCTGTAGAGCTTCTTCTGAGACGGGTCCAGTAAAGCCCACTCTTCCTGGGTGAAGTCCACAGCAACATCTTCAAATGTCACAGAATCTGTGTCCAACTTCCCTGTTCCCTGAGTTCTCCTCAGTAACCCTCAAAGGTCTCATTCATTTTTTTAAATTATTTTATTATTTTTATTTTAGTGTATGAGTGTATTGCCTGCATGTATGTAAATGCACCTGTGCCATGTACTGGCTGCAGAGGTTAGAAGAGAGCATTGGATCTCCCGGAACTGGAGTACAGAAGGTTGTTAGCTGCCATGTGAGTACTGGAAACCGAAACTGGGTCTTCTGCAAGAGTAGCTAGTGCTTTTAAGTGCTCAGCCATCTCTCCAGCCCCTCATTTACTCTTTCAGGGGACCTGTTTACACTTTTTTCTCATTCATTAATGAATGGACTATTGGTTTAAACACCTGATATTAATTATTTTAAGGAATGTTGTATCCATTCCTAACTTGTTTGGGAGCTTTATGATGAAGGCCTGATGAGTTCAATCAAATGCATTTCCCTTTCTTTTTCTTTCTTTCTTTCTTTCTTTCTTTCTTTCTTTCTTTCTTTCTTTCTTTCTTTCTTTCTTTCTTTCTTTTTCCTTTGAGGCAATATCTCCCTGTTGCTCCAGCTGGCCTGTAACTCACTGTTTAGGACACACTGACTTCAACCGCACAGAGATCTACCTTCCTGTGGCCTCTTGAGTGCTGGGATTAAAAGCATATGCCTGAACTGAATTGGAAAATGATGTATGAAATACACAAAGCATCAAAAAAAAAGTATATGCCACCAAACCCAGCTCAGATGTATATTTTTCTAATTTTGTCCTTTTCTTTATTTATGTTTTGGTTTGCATTTTCAGATTTCCTTACACTGAACCAAACTTACATCCATGGGACGAAACTGATTTGGTCCTGTTATGCTGTCTTAATGTATTCTTGACTGATTGGCAAGTTTTGTTGTTGTCAGATTTACATTAATGTTCCGTGCAGAATTTGGTCTTTGTGTTTTTCTTTTTTGCTATGTATTTACACAGTCTGAATTTTGGCTAATACTGGGTTCTTGTAATGAGGGTATATGTATCTTAAAAGAGATTTTCATTTGCATTTCTTCCAGTTTTTGAGCTTCCTCATCATTGAGTGGTTGTTCCCTCTGCTGTACAGAAGCTATTTAGTTTAATAAGGTCTCATTGTCAATTTTTTAGCTTACTTCTTGAGAAACTGATATGAGAAACTCCTTTACTGCACCTGTATCTTGTAGGGTACAACTTATGCTTTTTTTTTTCTAACCGTTTTAGCACTTCAGGTTTTTCACACTAAGGTCTTTGATTAAGTTTCAGTTGACTTTTGTACAGGGAGATAGGTAAGGGTATGATAGATATGAGTCTACTTTCATTATTCTGCATGTAGAGATCTAGTTTTTCCAACACCATTTTTAAGATGTTTTTCCTCTAGTATCTGTTCCTGGTAGCTTTGCCAAATCAAACTCCACGTGGCTGTAACTGTGCACAAATGCTTGGGTCTCTATTTTCTTCCATTGGCTACAAGTCTGTTTTGTGCCAATACCATGCTGATTTTTCTTATCTTCATTTTTTTTTCTTTTCACAAGAAAACACAAATAATACAAAATGACAATAACAAAATAAAGCAAAAAGAACAGAAAATGGGGAAAATTTCCATTTCTTATTCTGGTGAAATAAAGAATCAATCTTGGTATGTATTTCTCTTTTTTCTCTCTTTTCTTTCTTCTTTTCCTGCTCTTTCAGGGCTACCAGAAGGATATGTGCTTACTGACTAGTCCAGGAAGCCTTGAGTTCTCAGCTGAGAAAGAGTCTGGTTAATTTGGGGGGGTCTCACCCCTAAACTGCTTACTCAATTTCTAGCTCCTGTTTAGTTATATTACCCTCTGAAAAGACTCAGCCAAAATGCCAGAAGGGAATCTGGACACCGACCACTCTGGCTTCTTCCATGCTGAAAAGGGATGTTGGGTGTGGCAACATGGCTATCCCCCATTTAGAGGGTCAATCTAAAAGACTCCAAACATAAATATAGAGGGGAAAAAATCCTTGACTGGTGCCCATGAAAGTGAAATGAAGGCAGGAGTAGTTAGGTACATGATCTAGGCAGGGAACCAGGAGAAAGTACAGGGTAAATTCCAATGTTCAACTTAAAAATTCATTAGAATTTCTTGACCAGGGGTTTCAAAGCATCCACTTATCTGTTCATTTAGCCATGATGTCTGGACTCAGGATCTGCAGGCTTCTTAATAGTCAGGATATGAGTTTCCACTTAGATAGTTGATAAAAGGAAAGAGGAAAATTTATTATTGAGAATTGGTTAATAGTGGATTTGTCCTTTGGCTGCTGGTGACCCTACTCTGTTAATTAAGGCCAAGATCTAAGGTTTTTATGCCTGTTTAACATTATTTCCTATATCTTTACACCCAATATGTGGAGGCACAATTTTTCAGGCTTTAAAATAAATATATTGACTTTATATTTGGTTATATTTTCTTTTGTGGTGCTTACGTCCACATAATTAGCCCAGATTAACCAAATTTTGTTTTCTTGAGGTCATTTGAGGTTCTGGTCTTCAGGGTGCACTCGGGATTGGGGGCTGGACTTTCTGTTCTCTGTCAAATCATTTTGTTCTTGGCTTCTGTTTCTGTTCCTACTGAATGATGAAAACACACATGTCAGAAATAATCCTGACATTAAATAAACTACTCAAGGGTAATTAATGTAGACTTATATCTCTGGCTCTCATACATTTTCCTCTTTCTTATACTGAAATGAACTTTGTACTTCTTGTCAGAGTATCTTTTACCTGTCACTGTTAAAACCTCTTTTTTCTCATTTAGTCTCAAAATCCCCACCTCTCCTAGCATTTTGAATACTGGCAAATGACATTTTGGTCAGGCCTCTGGACTTGCTAATTCCCTGTCCAGAATGCTCTGTCAGATTTGTCCCAGGATAGCACCATTCAGTTATTCACATCTCAGGTACAACGATTCCCTCTTTGAAGAGTGCCCTGTGTTTATGACAGGAGAGTGCTACCTCTCTCTGAAATCGTGTGTGTGTGTGTGTGTGTGTGTGTGTGTGTGTGTGTGTTAAAAAGTGAGCTCTGTCGGGCATGATGGCACATGCCTTTAATCCCAGAACTCGGGATGCAGAGGCAGGTGGACCTCTGTGAGTTCAAGGCCAACCTGGTCTACATAGCTAGCTCCAGACCAGATGGGACTAAAGGGAAGCCCTGTCTCAAAAAGACCAAAAATAAAATAAAATAAAATAAAATAAAATAAGATAAAATAGAATAAGATAAAAAAGAGCTCTAGATGAACATGGGCCAAAATGTTCATTAAACTGAAGAGGCTTTAACACGGCTTTAGTTCACAGGAAGTCTAGAGTGGATGGGTGGACACATGGATGAAAAACTTCCACTTAATTTATTTGCATGTATGTTTATTCTTCACATAGTGTGCTACTTTTTATTTAATGATTTTTCTAGGCATTTTGTGGGTGATATGCAAAGCAGTGGTTCTCATTAAGCCACTTTCATAAATATACATCATTTTACATTGGTCACGATTGGATATTGTATATCTTTCCCCCACTTCCACACAAAAAAGCTCTTCTACTTGGAAATCATAGTAAATGTATACATAGACAGATGGATAAATAGAAGATGTATAGCTGCAACAGCAGAGTGCATACATGATACAGAACTTGATACTTTTTGTGACATCAGCTGATTTTGCTTACTTTGTAATATTCTGACTAACTTTCTCCATATAAGTGGCATAGATTCATATTACTTTACAGCTGAATGAAATTCTACTCTACATTTTGAATCCCATTTCTTTTCTAGTCATCTTTGCATGGGTATCTAAGATGATCCTAAACCTTAGCTAAGGTGGAATAATGCTTCAATAAACATAGATGTTCAAGTATCTCTACAGTATTCTGACACTGTTTCCTTCAGGCATATATCAAAGAGTGGATTTACTGGATGAAGTGGCAGTTGCCTTTTTTGGCCTGAGGGACTACTGTACTGATTTCTACAGTTGTGGTTCCATAAAACAAACGGTTTTCAATGGTGGTCTTCTGCTTAGCGGTGTGATAAATTCCTTTACATCATTTTTCTGCTATTCTAGTAAAACATCAAAAAGTTTTCATTTCTAGCCACTTTGCAAAGGGTAAATGGAAGTTCAGAGAGACAAACCCTGTATCTTGCCAAACACAGGTCATGTACAATCAGATGCTGCCTCCAGATTCAGAATTCATATCTTCACTAGCTACAATCACTCTCCACACAGAAAGACAATACAGAGTTCCCAGCTGTCCACTCAGGGAAAAGTGTCTGTGAGATGTCTACCTGTAAGTGACACATCTACAAACTAACTTCCACACATAAGGATTTGGAAACATAGGGAACAAGAGATAGAGATACATCACTCTACTCTCATCAACAAAGGTTCTTCTTACAACAAAGTTGATGAACAACAACAAAAAAGAGCCACGAATGGGCCAAGTGAAGAGAATAAGCATCTGCAGAGTGTGGCTCCCTGGACAGGACTCCTGTGTTTAATCTCACCCACCCAGGAATCATTTTGTAAGAGGGGACAGAAAGGTTGTAAGAACCAGGAAATGAGGTTCATAATCATAAGGAAAGTGACATATAAGCTCTTGGGACCTTACTCATATGAACTTACATTGACGATATCAGCACATTCAAGACAATTGCAAACTCAATCAGGCAAAAATCCAGCATAGAACTGGGAATACAGGCAGCAGGCCCCAACCTTAGCCAAAGAACTATTGGTAGCTGATTACTGTTGGATAAGCAAAGTTGTCCTTCTTTAAGGGAGTGTCTCTAGATAAGCTAATTATACCCCAGTGGATGAACTTGCACTGAGGGAAATCTGGGTACAGAATCTTGGCACGCCTTAACATAAGTGACAAAATGGTTAAGTTCCAGTGGAATAGGCAGAGGTGTGAAATCAAGGTCAGGATGGTTTACAAGCAAGTTCAACACATCGTCTGGGGGCTTCAGCGAGAACCTCTCTCAAACCACCCACCCCCAAAATAGTAAAAATGATAAAATGGAAAGTCTGGTGTGGTGGCACCCACCTTTAATCCCAGCACTTGGGAGCCAGAAGCAGGCAGATCTCTGTGAGTTCAAGGCCAGCCTGGTCTACATGGTGAGTTCCAAGCCAGTTGAGGCTACAGGGAGACCCCTTTCTCAAAAAGACCAAAAAAAAAAGGTAAAATAAAATAGGCCCATAGTTCTATAGTCCTCATTATACTCTGAAAGCCCATGCAGACACTTTGCCTAGTGCCACGTGTTATTACGTTGGTCCCCAGAGGCTTGGTCTCAAAACGCTTTCCTTACAAACATAAAGACTTTTTTGGCTCTGGTCATCTTTAATGACATTACTGACACTGGGCCATGTTGATTCTATGATCTGCATTCTTACTTCCTGGGAGGAACTATAGCATATGCCTGAAGAATAAATAGAGTGCTCTGAGTTCTCAGCTCCACAGTGAATTCCTGATCCCTGTCTTGTACAAGAGGCCAGCCCACAAGATCTGCCTCAACATGAACCTGCTCATCATCTTCATGCTGGCTGTGATCCCTGTTTGCTGCTATGCAGGTGAGTTTTGTGAAAAGGATGGCTAATTTTGGACCACACATTATTCCTGGGTCCCCCAGGAAAACATTTTCATATCCCTGAATCCTTTTACATGTCAACACTAGCACATAATGTACATTATATTGTTCACAAAAGTCAATATTAGCCTAGAGTCAAGATGTATCTCTCGTTTTTACTTTGGCTCTCATGTTGGAGTTGGGTGTAGTATGTCTTTCCTATGCAGTATGCCCCATTTTGATAACAGTAGACATTGTTCACATGATTCTACCTCCTGACACATTCTCCTCTATATCTTGGCATCATGAGACACATCACTTATTTTTATTTGCTTGATGATGAAGGGCAGCCCGTTTTAATGGACTTGGGTTCCACGAATCAAGCATGCATCCAGGTGGAGGGCTCATGGCAGGCCCTAGCTCTGCAGTCCCTAGGCTGTGTCCTGTATGCCATGATGTTTGGGGAAGTCCTTTATGACATGGTATTCCAGAAAAGTGACAGTGTGGCCCTTGCTGTACAGAATGAACTCAGCATCCCACAAAGCCCCAGACTTTCTTCAGTATTGTGACAGCTGTTGGCTTCCATCATGACTGTGGACCCCCAGCAGCACCCTCACATTCCTGTCCTCCTCAGTCAGTTGCAAGTGTTGCAGCCACTGTCTCCTAGGCAGCATACCACCCAAATCTGAATGAATAAATGGGCATGTGGAGAAGATGGCCTTGTGTGCCTTGGAAAGAGTCTTTCATCCCCCATTCTATCAGGGACTGGTCTCAGAGCTCCAGGGGTACAGGGTGGTGAACCCTGTCTTAGTCTAGTACATGTCCCGCTGTCTTACCCCAACACCTGGGCAAGGGGCCCAAGGTGAGTTGGAGGGAAAGTGAAAGAGAAAATATGGTACAAAGCTCTACGCTGGGCTGCTAGGCTCACATGATGTTCTGCCTCCAAATCTGGGGAGGAGAAAATATAAACAGGAGAATAAAGTGAAAAAAAATCCCTTAATGATAATGCATCATGAAAAATAGGAGTAGAACAAGCATAGCAGTTATAATAGCTATTGCATAGTCAAACTCATATTTAATCCTAGCACTTGGGGGGCAGAGGCAGGTGGATCTCTGAGGTTCAAGGCCAGCCTGGTCTACAAAGTGAGTACCAGGACAGTTGGGTCTATAGGGAGACCCTGTCAAAAAAAAAAAAAGACCAAAAAATACCCTGTAATTTTGATGGGTGTATTAGTCACTTTTCTGTTGCTGTGATAAAACACCAGACCAAGGAACTTATAAAAGGAAGAGTTTATTTGAGCTTACGATTGGCGGTTCCAGGGAATTAGAGTCCATTGTGGCGGGAGGCGTGGTGGCTGGATCTGGAGCAGCAAACCGAGGGTCACATCTCGCAAAGAGCACGGGAATCAGAGGGCAACTGTAGACCACAGAGGCTTGTTAAAACTCACTAAGCCTGCCCCCAGTGACACACTTCCCCCAGCATGGCCACACCTTCTAAGACCTCCAAAAACAGCGCCACCAACTGGAGACAAATGTCTGAATACCTAGAGCCTATGGGGGACACTCATTCAAACCACCACATTCCACTCCCTGGCCCCCATAGGCTCCTGACCATATAAAATGCAAAACGCATTTAGTCCAACCTTAAAAGTCCCCATAGTCTTTACCAGTTTCAATGTCATTCAAAAGTCCACAGTCCAAAGTCTCTTCTGAGACTCAGGCCAATCTCTTAACTGTAAGCTCCTGTAAAATCAAAAGGCAAATTACATACTCCCAATGTACAGTGGAACCGAATACACATTCCCATTCCAAAAGGGAGGAATAGAGGCATAGTGAGGAAATACTGGACCAAAACAAGACCGAAAACCAGCAGGGCAAACGCCAAGTCCTGTAGCTCCACATGCGACTTCTGGGACTTGACTTCCAAAGGGCTTACACGGCTCAGCTCTTCCAGCTTTGCTTGCAACATACATCTCTTTCTTAGGCTGGTACCACTCCCCGTATGCAGCTCTCCTTGGCAAATATCTCACAGGTCTGGCATCTCGAAAGTCTTCTTGGGGTCTCCGCTGCCAACCAGGCTTCATACTCACAGCTTCACGCAGTGGCCTATCACGGCCTTCTTTATTCAGGGACACCCCTGCTGTACTCTTCCTGGCCTCTTTGGCTCTCTGAAACCGTGGAGGAAGAGCTGATGACCCCTTCACTCTTGCAAACTTCATGTCTCTAAAGCCAGCACCACGTGAATGAAATTGCCGAATCTGGCTGCAAGTTCGGGCCAGACCCTGGCCCATTTCAACCACATTTGCTACTTTTCTCTGCCCTGGACTTGCTGGAGGATTAGCTGGGTGTGGTCTTGCCCTGAAGGTACTGTTTCTTTTGTTTACTTGTAAATCTCGAGGCCTCTCCTTAATCACTTTAATCTCACTTTTTCCATTGTTTACTTGTAAATAGCTAGGCCTCTCCTTAATCACTTCAATCTCCTTATCAAAAGGAACCTCTCCTTCACATGCCTTGGCCCCACCTTTAATCTTCCTAGTGCAGTTTTCAGATCCAAACTGTACATTCTGCATTTCTTTCTGCCCCATCTGCTCTTTTTCACTGTAGATCTGTATAATATTCACCATTAAAAGCCACGCCACCATTTCTACATTAGGCTGTCTTGAAATATCCTCCGCCAAAGACATCAGTCCATTGCTTTTCAACTTAGCATCAGGCAAGCATTTGGGCTGTGGGCAAACTGCTGCCAGACTCTTTATCAAAATATCCCGGTTGCTGCCTAAGTCTTTATTTTCCCCTGGAACCACATCTTTTGCAGCCATGCTTTCTTCCAGGCCTCCACTAGAATGGCCCTTTAAGCTCTGCTTACAATAGTCAACAGCCTTTCCAGCCCAAAGTTCCAAAGTCTTCCACACTTCTCCAAACATACACATGGTCAGGTTCTTCACAGCCAACAGCCCACTCTCTGGTACCAATAAGTGTATTAGTCACTTTTCTGTTGCTGTGATAAAGCACCATGACCAAGGAACTTATAAAAGGAAGAGTTTATTTGAGCTTACGATTGGCGGTTCCAGGGAATTAGAGTCCATTGTGGCGGGAGGCGTGGCGGCTGGATCTGGAGCAGCAAACCGAGGGTCACATCTCGCAAAGAGCACAGGAAACAGAGAGGGCAACTGTAGACCACAGAGGCTTGTTAAAACTCACTAAGCCTGCCCCCAGTGACACACTTCCCCCAGCATGGCCACACCTTCTAAGACCTCCAAAAACAGCGCCACCAACTGGAGACAAATGTCTGAATACTTACAGCCTATGGGGGACACTCATGCAAACCACCACAATTAAATACAATGTTTCTCATTGGGTAGTGGTATTGTTTTGAGGTAGGTGTAGCCACTGAAACTGTAGATGAATTATGTAGCTTGATAAAAATATATCTTTGTTTTTTTAATTTAATATAAATTTTTAGTTTATAATCTCTACACATGTGAATTAGAACATTAGTAATCCATTGTGATCAATTATGATATTTTGGGGGTTTTAAATAAAAATGTACCACCAGAGGTATTTCATCTAAACAGTGTGGAATTCACTAGTATCTGCAGGAAATAAACTGGCATATACACTCCTTCTGAAGAACACACACACACACACACACACACACATTCATAAAGTCTGCATTTTAACATAAAAATGTACCTTCAGATAGTGTTCTAGTTTGCTTGCAATTGCTGTGATAAAATACTGACCAAAACCAACTTGGGGTGGAAAGGGTTTATTTTATCTTGCATCTCCCAGTTACCAGTTCATTATTGAGGGAGCCAAAAGTAGGAACTCATTATAGAAACCTGGAGGTATGTTGCTTACTAGCTTGCTTGCCTGGTATGTGCTCAACCTGCTTTCTTATACAATATAGGACCACTTGCCCAGGAGCAGTACCACCTATAGTGTGCTGGACTCTCCCACATCACTCAGTAATCAAGAAAATACCCCACAATTCATAATGACAAAAAAGTGGTAGAGTTTAATGAAAAACTATGACATGGTTAACATTGACATGTTTCTATAGGGTTTTCATCATGTCAAATATTGGTCTTAAACATTTGTCAGTTTTTCATAATGAAAAGTTTCAAATATCTTTTATAGCTTTTAGAAATGTGTGGTACACTGCTATTGTCTGTACTTTCCACAATTTTCAGTGAGGCCCCTGTCATCTTGTTTGTAATAAGAGTGGAGTAACTTAGCACTCTTTGATTTCCATTCTCCCTGACAACTATGACAGTTCCCAGATTCTAACATCTGCCATTTACTGACAACTATGACATCAACTTTTTTGAAGATTTCTCATGAGTGAAATCACACAGTGCCAGTCTTAACTGATTTAATGTAATGCTTTCCAATTGGATACATGCTATTACAGATAAATGAGAGGATGTTATAAGCCACAGTAAGACCCTGTCATATTTAACAGAAAAAAATGTAATTCATGGATTAACATACCATCCAAATATCTGTGTCTATATCAAAGTAACCTACCATAAAAATTAGTACTGTTTAAATACCTATATATCTATATTAGTAGGATCAAAAGATTATTCCTGGACAAACTGTCAGCACATGAAAGGAAACAGCCAGAATTGACCAGAGACCAAGACAACAGCTTCAGAGAAAGTAGACTGTTTTGCTTCTCGTCCACCTGTGTCCCTTTTCTAAGCCTAGGGAACGATCTGCGGAAGAGGGGGCATGGTAGAATGTAAGGGCTATGATTGGGGTGAATGGTGAAACTACAGCAATATAGTCTGGACACGCATTTGATCAACTTGATTGAACATACAAGCACCCCCCCCCCCCGCTGGATGGTGGGACCCATAGGCTGTGTGGGTTTGGGCACAAATGCTTCAAATTGGTTTTACAATGAAGGATGCTTGTGACTCATAAATTATCCACTATGTTTACAAGAAGAAAAAAAATGAGAGAAGACAGATGCAGGATAGTTATGGACAGAATGCATGTGATCTGGGATGGGTTGGGGTGGGGGTGGGTCGGGGGGGAGGGAAAAGGGAAATATGCCTGAAACTGAATTGGAAAATGATGTATGAATAACACAAGCATCATAAAATGAAAATTTAAAAAAATTGTGTATTCATACATAAACTTTCAGACCAGTTTAGACACATTTCCATCTTCATTGAATTTTCTTGGCCCATTTGTCAAAAATAGGTCGCTGAAATTGAAGTGCTCATGGTTTTTGATCAGTTTTGTTCCTCGATCTGCAGGCTTTTTTGTGCCAATACCAGGAATGTTTTAGACATAGCCCTGTCATATATAGTTTGAAGTCGGTATGGCAATCCCCCTGTATTGTTCAGGTTGTTTTTGCTTTGTCTTGTCTGAGGTCTTTTGTGGTTCCCCAGTTGAAATTCAGGATGTTTTTTCCAAGGTCTGTGAAGAACCAGGTGGGAATTCTAACTGGCGATCGCATATGACACTGCTATATTACATTGGAGGATGGATGGTATTTTTACTATATTGATTCTTCTATATCCATGAGCCATGGGAGTTTTTCCATCTTCTCAGTATCTTCCTCAATCCTCTTCTCAGGGATTAGTTTTTCTTTGTAGAGGATTTTGGTGTGGTTTGGTCAGGTTGTTCCACGAATTGTTTTTTTTTGGCAGGGGTGTGGAGTGAGGAAGCATATCCTTGTATTCCTTCTCCAATTGCTTGGATAGAAGACAAGGTTACCAATTTTTGTCTTTTTTTTTAATTTTTTTAATTAATTTTATTTTATTTCTGTTATGTGTCGTTGAATGTACTGTCTGCATGCCCAAAAATTTGTGCACCCGTGTCGTGCACGCCGCTGGATGTCAGAATAGGGTAGCGGATTCTCCTGGAACTGGAGTTATCCTGGGAATTTTATCTTTCAGACGGTTCTTGGCCGCCTGTGGGTGCTGGGGGATCGAACCGGCGTCCCTTTGAAGAGCGGTCGGCGCTTCTTAACCGCTAGGCTATCTCTCCAGCCCAGGGTTACCCAAAAAAAAAAATTTTTCTAAGGCACTTTTCTTTCTTGCCAATTTTCCCTGAAGCTATTGATTGTTTCTAGGAGTTTTCTGGTGGAGTTTTTGGTGTCCCTTAGTTAAACTATCATGCCTTCTGCAGGAAGCGATAGTTTGACTTCTTCTTTTCCAATTAGTACTCCTCTGATTGGCTTTTTTCTTTTCTTATTGCTCTCCTAAGCATTTCAAGCACTTCATATTGAAGAAGGAGTGTGGGATAGGGGTAGCCTTGCCATGTTCCT
>VZQC01006523.1:735046-805908 GCA_009823505.1 Rhizomys pruinosus
TTTTTTTTTTTTTTATGGAGTACTGACTTGTCTAGGTTTCAGGTTTTCAATTTGTTTATATATTGGATGTTGGAAGCCTAAGTCAGTCTTCTCTTTCTGTTCTGAAGGTTCTCCAAAAGGAAGTCCACTTGGATTCTCAGCAATTCCTGTTGGGGGGGGATTGCACGCCTGACCTAGCCTGTGCCCCGGTACCTCTGAGATGGGGACCCCGGAAAGAGGGCTCAGAGTCAAGACCCTCTCCCAGCCGTCCCTGTGCCAGACCACCCCAGCTGTACCTGTGTACCTGCCCTGCCTGCAGGAGTTATGGCATCTTGCCTGTGACTCAGGAGCCTGCCCACAAGTCCATTGGCCGGGACCAGAGCAGAAGTAAACATGACCCTCTGTTCTCTCTGCAAAGGCAAAGTGTGGTCCCTCCGAGATGGGTCCCCGGAAAGAGGGCTCAGAGTTGAGACCCTCTCCTAGCCGTCCCTGTGCCAGACCACTCCAGCTGTACCTGTGTTCCTGCCCTGCCTGCATGAGTTATGGCGTCTTGCCTGTGACTCAGGAGCCCCTCAAGTCCGCTGGCCGGGACCAGATCAGAAGTAAACACGACCCTCTGTTCACTCTGCAAAGGCAAAGTGTGTTCCCTCCGATGGGGACCCCAGAAAGAGGGCTCAGAGTCGAGACCTTCTCTCAGCCATCCCTGTGCCAGACCACCCCAGCTGTACCTGTGTACCTGCCCTGCCTGCGCGAGTTATGGCGTCTAGCCAGGATAATTTTATATAATACTTTTAGTGTGTTGATGTTTTGGCTAAGACTAAGGCACGGGATTTTTCCACTTAAGCCATCAGGTGGGATTTCCAGGAATTCCTGCTATTCACAAGTACACCCCTTGCCCTGGGGACCTAACAGAGATCAGGCTGGCACAAGAGTGATGAGATTCATCCCTGGGATGGTTTGTCTTTTGAAAACATCAGTTTATTTCTCCTAGGTCACAGGTTTGTAAAGGGAAAAAGTTGGCAGCCATTAGCAAACCTGCTCAGGAGCAACATTCCAAGAGAAAGTTTGAAAATCGAGACATGTGACCTTATTAAAGAGAAGTTGGGAAAGGCTTTACACAAAGGTCCCATGTAAATGTAGATAATAATTGAAGGTTGTTAACATTGTGGATGGAGACAATTCTGAGAGAGATTTGGTTAGTGGGTAGGTGTGGAAGTCCTCTTGCAGAGGACCCAGGTTTGGTTCCCAGCATATACATGGTGGCTAACAACCATCTGTAACTCCATTTCCAGGGGATCTATCCGATTCCCACTTCTGACCCCTGTGGGCATTGTAGGACATGGGCACACTTAGATACATGCAGGCAATACTCTCATATACATACATAAAATGAAAATAATTTAAAAGTTCATATTGAAAATGTTGAGTTCCAGATGCTCAAAAAAGTAGCTGTTATGTGTAAACTATTAGCCATGAGAATCTGGGGTTCAGAAAAGAGCCAGAGTTGTTAGAGACTTATAAGCTTCTGCATATGGTGACATTTAAATTCATAGTATGAGGTCCCATGAGTGTAAATAGGCAGAAAGGAGAAGAGGTTCAGCTAGAGATTACTGGGGCACCAAGTGTTTATGAGTTAGAGATCAGGAGTAGCCTGTGAAGCACAGGAGTGGTAGCTAGGCTTCTGGGAAAATCCAGAGAGTTGGTTTTGCGAGATATCTTAGGTAACAAAATGGAACTGAAAACTCATCATTATTGATTTCAACCAGAGTTGAAGTTTAGCGTTGGCTGTTTCCTCTCATGATCCCAAGACTGCAAGCTATAGCTCCTTTGTGAATCAATATCCCTAGAGAAAATCCTCCTGAGTATTCCTAGCCTGGGAAAGAGTAGATTCAGGATTCAAAGTACTGATGTTTTATTAAAGTACAATACTATTGTACTGTGGTTGCTGAGTTCTTTGCAGTGAAATGCTAATCTTTACCCACACAGCTCCTGCTGTCTGTCTCTTACATAAGCAAGAACCTTTTATTTTTCCTTTGTGTAGCTTTTTATTTTATTTTATTTTTTTATTATTTTTTTATTTTTAAGGGATTCTACAATACAATGACACAGTTGTTTGCAGAAAACACTGATGTTACTCAGTATGTCATACAATTAAGTAATTGGTGCATTTTGCAAGTATCTATGTCCAAATTTTGAACAACCCAAGGTTCCCATAGTCCAGTTGGAGAAGCTTGTATGCACAGGCATGTTGATCAATCAGGTGTCCAGACTATATTCCTGTAGTCTCATGATTCACCCCTATCTCTCCACAGCCCTTACAACCTACCACGCCTCCTCTTCCGCAGTTTGTTCCCTGGGCTTTGGGAAAGGGGCACAAGTGGGTGAGAAGAAAACAGTCTAATTTCTTTGGAGTTGTCATTTTGGACTCCAGTCTGTTCAGTTTGTTTCCCTTCACGGGTTGACAGCTTTCCCAGTGATACCCTTTTCAGTCATACTAACAAAGCTCAAGCTATTGGATGTACAGGCATTTAAGCAGTACCACTTATTATGTCAAGCTAAGCTGTGAGCATAGACACAGATACTTGGATGGTATGCTAATCCGCAAACTGTGGTTTCTCTATAAAGGGTGACAAGTTCTTATTGTGGCTTATAACATCGCCTAAGCACTAGAGGACATAAGCTTGTGGCAGCCGCTGTGAGTTATTCCTCCAAGGAGACTTTTGTGGTGCTGGACAATTGATTTCTGGTCGGCGGCGGAGGGCCAGGTGGCTGGCGGGGGCTAGGTTCCGGTCCTCAGCCCGCCGGCTCGCCCTTCCCGCCTCGCAGCCGGAAGCAGACCTGAGCTTGGGTCTGGCTCGCTCCGGTGCCGTGGCACAGTCTAAGCCTGCTTTTCTTTATCCCCTAATAATGTTTTACATCTACATTTCAATGGGTCATATAGGGAATAACATATTTAACTTCCTTAAAATGAGTTAGAATTTACTTTTAAAGAATCGTATCCACTTTTAAACCACAGGATCTTGGATTTGTCCTTTGAATTAGCCTTTATTAGGACAAAGCTATGTAGATGCTAGTCATCACTTAATATGATGCTAGATGACAGTTATATGACAAGTTTTCAAATTGGATACAGCTGGTGTGTCCAGATTACTCCCTGCCTTGTAAAGTTGTTTTATTTAGCTGTTGAGCACATTTCAAGCTATAGCAGAAAGACCTATTTGTAAAATCAGAGTGATCTACTCCAGGTTGGTTATAAAAATGAAAATTATTCTTTCTTTCCTCATATCCAGATACTTTTGATGAGAAGTCAACAAGCCCAATATGTTACTAGAATGTTTGTGTAATTGGTTGTTTTACTTAACTCATGTTTGCTTTCCAAAGGGCTGAGGTTCTACCAAAGCCACACAGTGCTCTGAAGGAGCCACTAATGTAGGACTCAATGGTCATTTGCTGAATATCACTTCAAGTAAATGACATGCACTCAATAAGCCAGCTTTTTGGAATTTTTTTATTACGTGGTGATATGTTACTTGACCATGGAACTATGTAGATCCAAATTATTAATTCATATAATTATCATTAATTGTGTTCCCATTATGATTATAAGTCAGATAACACACTACACATGGCAAACAAGATTTGGACTTCATTCTTGACTTTGAGATAGGGACACACATAATTTTAATTGCAAATCATTGCAATAATACAACTATATACCTTTGAAAGATATTACTAAGGGTAATGAAATACTTCCTAAAAACATGGTCTGATCTTTTTAAAATATATCTTTAATTTTTTAGTTGAATGTTTGTGTATTTTGTACAGAATATCTCAGTCAATCTTGATCACTGTTATACTCACCTTCCCCTATTGGCAGTCTCCCACATACCCCCAATGGAATTCACATACTCTGTCCTTTGTGTTAAGGACCACTGTGTCAAGGTAGTGCCCCAGATGACCCTCAGTGCAAGTTCATCCACTGAGGTCTAGTCAGCCTATTCAGAGTCCCTCATTTTCAGAAGACAAGATCTTCCTCATCCAGCAGTAATCAGCTGCCAATATTTCTTCAACAAAGATTGGAGTCTGCTGCCCACTTAACCTAGTTCCATGCTGTGTTTTGTCTTCTTGAGCTTGCATGAGTCTTGAGTATGCAGATACCATTCCTGTAGCTTCATATCAGCAGGGTCCCAGGAACGTGTAGGACTCTATTTCCATATGGTCATGCACCTCCTCCCTGGCTCTTATAATCTTCCTGAACCTTCTTCCACAGTGGTCCCTGAGCCCTGGGGTGAGGGAAACTTAATTTAGGAGTCCTGTCCAAGGGTCTATACTTTGCAGACTCTTAATTTCCATGCTTTGGCTATTTGTGGCCTTTTGTGTTCATAGCCCATTGTTGAATGAGGGAATTTCATTAATGAGAGTTCAGAGATTCATTATTGTCGTCTTTAGGTGTAGAAGTTGTATTGTAGATGTGTCACTAAGGCTTGGGCAATTCAGAGACAATGTATGTGTGTGAGCAGTTGTGATATTCTGAAACAGTGTCCGTCTGGTGCACAAGAAGCTTCTTTGATGAGTGGTGACTGGGATATTTGACTGTAAATATAAGGATACATATTTCTTTTTTTTGTCTGCATGCAGGTTTGTGCACCCGTGTCATGCAATGCCGCAGAGGTCAGAAGAGGGTGTCGGATTCCCCTGGAACTGGAGTTCTCCTGGAATTGGAGTTTCGGACGGTTCTCGGCCGCCATGTGGGTGCTGGGGATCGAATCCGGGTCCTCTGCAAGAGCAGGTTGGCGCTCTTAACCGCTAGGCCATCTCTCCAGCCCCAAGGATACATATTTCATACATAGTAAGAAATTACATTAGTCTAGGGTTATGAAAGCCTTGGGGATTTCTCTGAGATCGATGATCTCTCCAAGCATGTGTATTTGGGTCTGCTTACAGTTACATGAATCTTCTCCCATTGAGGAGATTTATGTCCAGTTACGTAGCCATTGATTGCCCCCAGATAAAAGTGCCACGACTGCACCAATGCTTAGCGCTGTGTCAGTCACTGATGTGGTTTATTAGACTTTAAAGCTGGTATTGGACCATCGACGGTGTTCTCCATTATCTGCTTGCACACACAGTGCTTTCTAATCTAAGAGAGCTAGCCTTCAGGGAAAGTGGCTTCCAGGTCAGTTCCAGTTCCAATGCTCCAAATCCAGTCTTGTCTTGAAGTATGCCTTGTCTTCAGCAATAGGGTCTTACTTTCAAGTTTGGGAGGGAATAAAGAGCTGTGGCAATAGCCTGTATGATTCTGGGATTCTCTTGGACAACCTTGGCCAACAACTCAAAGGGAGGCTTCTCTTGTCTACCACTCTTTTTTGTTGTGTAGCCTTCAGCTATACACATGGAATCTTGCAGAGATATTGTATGTTTAATTTGTCAGTAGGTTGTTAGACTGATATGCAAGTTTTTTATATTAGCTAGGCATTATTTATCTCTCTCTTCTCTCTCTCCCTGTTTAATCCTCCCTCCACGCCTTCCCCATTTAAAGCGTTCCCATTCTCGGATCTTAATATGAAACTGTCTTTTGTATAATTACATTTTTTTCTAAATCCGGCAAAGCATTTAGAAGACATATGGTGAGAATACTTTGAAAGCCATGGTTCCTTGCAAGCAAAATTAGAGTGACAGCAATCTCTTCTGGGAGATGATACATATGTGTGAAAAACAATGTAGTACAATCTACCAACAGAATGACCTGGAAAAGAGTTGAAGTAAAAATGTGGGTGGATTAGTCAGGAATTAGTCAGAAAACAAGGCCTGAATTAGAAGTTTATGTAAAGCAGATGAAGAAAGTGTACTCTCAGGATCTATTGCCTCCCCTGTGAATGCCAGCTTGTACTACTCGGGGCTCTGTGGAGAAGACCAATACATGTAAAAGGATTTAAAAATTATCTAGATGTGGTTTCTATGGTACACATTATCTAACACTCAAGATACATGTCTCCTCTGCACCAAAAATCTGATAGAGAATATTTAAAGATGAAAATTATAGGTCAATTATAAATATTAAACAATTATTTATAAAATATTTACAAATAAAATTCAAATATATTAAAAATATCAAGAATTTTATTTTAGATTTATCAGGAGGTTTTACCATTATGATTTTATCTATGTTTCTATATTAAGAAATTATTAGAAAATATTAAAACATTTTATCAAATAGCCTTTTGTAAAATTGTAATCACTTCTGATATAGATAAAAAACTTTAAGTGAAATAGAAAATAAGTTTTCTTAAACTAACGCTCATAATTTACACCCTATTTGAAGTAATATGTTAAGTTGAATGATAGTGTTAAAAAGCCTATCAGTAGCACTGTCGATCCATGAAACCTTGGTATTTCATAATAACATGATAGATAATTAACATGGCATAACATTGGAAGTGACAAATTTCAATAATTTGAAGAGAGAATTTGTATATTAAGAAAACATAGTAAACAGTTTAAAATACATCAGCTTACATGATTGTGTTACATTATATGTTGGAGAGACCTTACTCAGAAAGACTATTACGATTGGAAGAATTCTCTGATCACAGAAATGCAAGCACTGTGAACCAGTAAAAAGACTTTTCTGTTCCAGGCTGAAGGAGAAAACAGCACAGATTAGGAGAACATTTGGAAAGAAAACTTGGTAATGTTTAGTTGCTTTCATGTCACTGTGATCAAAATGCTTAACAGAAACAATTTAATGCTTAAAACTTAAAGTTTCAGAGAGCCCATAGTCCATCAGGGAAGAGAAAGCATGGTGGCTGGAGACTGGTATTGGCTGTCTGCAAGCAAAAAGCATCAGAAACAAGGCCATAGGTACTGTCCTGCCAGAGGCAGACAGGCCCAACTCTGAAGGTTCATATGCTCCCCAGACACCACCACCAGCTAGGGATATGCATTCCAAACGTGAGCCTAACACGCGAACAGACATTTTTAGAGCCAAAAAATGAGTCCAACAGGGTTTCAGAATTCAAGATCACTGTAGAATAATCAATCACAATTATACACACTAACAAAAGATAACTCAGAAATTAATTTTAAGGTAATATTGTTTACAGTGTCACTAAAAGGATTAAAATACTTAAGACTAAATTTTTGAAATAAATACAAGGATTGTAGAGTTTAAACTGCAATATATCATTGCTAGTAATGAGGAAGACCTAAATAAGTGCTAACATAGATATTTTTATGGATTAAAAGACAGCATTATCAAGATAGTACTATAGTACTTGGAACATTGATCTATAGATTAAGTGCAATCATTTAAAGGTACTAGGTACCTTTATGTTTATTTTGACATTCGCAATCATTTAAAGGTACTAGGTACCTTTATGTTTATTTTGACATTCAAATGGAATTGACAGGGACCCAGACTAGCTGAGCAATCTTGAGAAGATTAATGGACTCCAAAACAAGGTTGGAAGACTCACACATTATAAGCAATACAAATCTATAATATGATAATCATAATCAAGATTGTATGATGCTGAAATAGGTTGAATTCCCTGAACTGAGTCCATGCAGTTCTGGAGAACTGATTTTCAACAAGGATTTCAAATAAGCTTTTTAACAAATGGAACTGGGACAACTGCATCTATGCATGCAACCAGTTTAGTCCCTTCACACCATTCTTAAAGTTAACCCAAAATGACCCGAAATAAACAGTAGTAGAAGATAAAATAAATACTATAAATATGCTATGATTTAATGTCTACACAAAAACTCATGTTGAAATTTCATCTCAGTTTGAGATGTTGAGAGATGAGACTATGTGGTAGTATTGAGGTGACTGTTTTATGAATGTTGTTCCTTCATAAATGTGTGATGGTTAACAAGTCATCATGAAAGTGGCATTGTTAGAAAGGTGAACCTTTAAGAGCTCCCTAGAGGGAACTGGACTAGAGAAAACATTCCTCAACATAATTAAAACTATATATAACAAACCCACAGCCAACATAATTGTAAGTGGAGAAAGACTAGAAGCATTTCCCTGAAAGTCAGGAATCAAGCAAGGCTGCTCATCATCTTAACTCCTTCTCAATTTGTGCTTGAAACTCTTGCTAGAGAAATAAGACAAAAGAAGGAAATTAAAGGAATAATAATTGGAAAAGAAGTCAAACTATCCCTTTTTGCAGATGACATAATATTATACCTAAGGAATGACCAAAATTCCACCAGAAAACTGTTAGAAATGATTAACAGTTTAAGGGAAGTAGCAGATTACAAAATTAATCTACAAAATCAGTAGCCTGTCTATATGCCAATAACAAGCAACTGGAGAAAGAGTTACATGGAAATCCTGCCATTCACAATAGCCTCAGAAAAATAAAATATCTCAGAACTAGCCTGACCAAAGATATTAAAGATCTCTGCAATGAAATTTTTAAATCTTTGAAGAAGGAGATTGAGGAATACACCAGATGATAGAATGACCTCTCCTGCTCATGGATTAGAAGAATTAATAAAGTAAAAATGACTATCCTACCCAAAGTTTTAATTGCAATATATATATTGCAATCCCAATTAAAATCCCCATGACTTTCATCACAGAATTAGAAAAAAAAATCCCAAAATTCATATGGAAAAACAAAAGACCTCAGATAAGCAAAGCAACCCTGAGCAAAAAGAGTAATGCAGGCATATTACTATACCAGATTTCAAACTCTATTACAGAGTTATAGTCATAAAAACAGGATGGTCCTGGCACAAAATGACCCATAGATCAATGGAACAAAATTGAAGACTCAACTTGAGTACAGGCAATTTCAGCCACCTGATATTTGAAAAGGGGGCCAAGAACACTCAATGGAGTAAAAGCAGCATCTTCAGCAAATGGTGCTGGCAAAACTGGATCACCACTTGTAGAAGAATGAAACTAAACCCCTACATTCTACCTTGTACAAAAGTGAACTCTAAATGGATCAAAGACCTCCATGTGAAATCTGAAAACCTAAAAATATTAGAAGAAAACATTGGTAGTAACCCACAAGGTATAGGTGCAGGAAAAGACTTTCTAAATCACACAGCAGTTGTGTGGGAAATAAGATCAACAATGAACAAGTGGGACCTTATTAAACTAAAGAGCTTCTGTACAGCAAAAGAAACAAAGAAGTGAAGAGAAAACCCACAGAATGGGGAGAAATATTCACCAGTGTCACATCTGACAGAGGTTTAACATCCAGAGTACATAAATTACTCAAAAAACAAAGGACCAAGAAAACAAACGATCCAATTAAAAGACAGGCTAAAGATCTGAACAGAGACCTTTCAAAAGAAGAAATAAAGTTGGCTAAGAAACATCTTAAAAAGTGTTCAACATCAACAGTAATTAAGGAAATGCAAGTTAAAACCACTTTAATATTTCATCTTACCCCATAAGACTGGCTATGTTCAAGAAAACAAATGATACCAAATGCTGGAGAGGTTGTGGGGAAAGGGGAACACTCATTCACTGCTACTGGGATTGTGAACTTGTGCAACCCCTATGGACAGCAGTGTGGAGAACTCTACCATTTGAGTGAATCATACCACTCCTGGGAATATACTCAAAGGATTCATCCTACAGCAGATACAACCATGTTTATTGCTGCTTTTTCACAATAACAAAGAGCTGGAAGGGGCAAAAGTATCTCTCCACTGATGACTGGATAATGAAAATGTGGTACATTTACACAATGGAGTTCTATGTGGCAGTAAAGAGTGACAGCATCATGAAATTTGCAGGTAAATGGATGGAAATAGAATCTGTTATTCTAAGTGAAGTAACACAGTCTCAGAAAAACAAATGATGTATGTTATCCCTCATTTGTGGATCCTAACGTCAAATCCTTATAGGTAAGTCAAAGTAGGTAATTGGTCAGTAAAGATAATACCACATTGACTGATATTGCTATAGATATAGCTTGAAGTATATGTCTCTATTTTCCTCAGTTCTTCTTCTCCTCCTTCTTCTCCTTCTCCTCCTTCTCCTTCTCCTCCTCCTCCTCCTCCTCCTCCTTCTTTTTGTCTTTTTGAGACAGGGTCTCCCGTTAGTCCCAGCTGGCCTGGAACTGACTATGTAAACCAGGCTGGCCTTGAACTCACAGAGATTTGCCTGCCTCTGCCTCCCAAGTGCTGGGATTAAAGGTGTGTGCCACCACGCCTGGCCAGATATATCTTTAAAAGCTGGAGGGTTCTCCACACTGCTTTCCATAGTGGCTGTATGAGTTTACATTCCCAACAGCAGTGGATGAGTGTACCCCTTTCCCCACAACCTCTCCAGCACTTGGTATCATTTGTTTTCTTGATCCTAGCCAGTCTTATTGGAGTAAGATGATATCTTAAAGTGGTTTTGATTTGCATTTCCTTAATGACTATTAATGTTGAATGCTTCTTAAGGTGTTTCTCAGCCATCTCTAATTCCTCACTTGTGAAGTCTGTTCAGCTCTTTGCTCCATCTATTGAGCTGGTCATTTGTTTTCTTTCTTCTTTGTTTTTTTGAGTTTATATATGCTGGAAATCAATGCTTTGTCAGATGTTTCTGCAGTGAAGGTTTCCTCCCACTCTGTGGGATTTCTCTTCACTTCCTTGATTGTTTCTTTTGATGTACAGAAGCTTTTGAGTTTAATGAGGTCCCATTTGTCAATTGTCAACCTTAATTCTTGTGCAGCTGCTGTCTGATTTAGGAAATCTTTTCCTATGCCCATGTCTTATAGTCTGCTGCCCACTTTTTCTTCTATCACCTTCAGAGTTTGGGGTTTCACGCTGAGGTCTTTGATCTATCAGGAGTTGACTTTTGTACAGGGCAAGAGGTAGGGGTTTAATTTCATTCTTCTATAAGTGGTGATCCAGTTTTGCCAACACCACTTGCTGAAGATGCTGTCTTTTCTCCATTGTGTCTTCTTGGCCCCCTTGTCAAATATGAGATAGATGAAATTGTATGTCCTCAGGTTTGTCCTCAGGTTTGGATGTTTGGTTTTGTTCCATTGGTCAACAGATCTGTTTTTGTGCCAGCACCAGGCTGTTTTTATGACTATAGCCCTGTAGTATAGTTTGAAGTCTGGTATAGAGATCTCCCCTGTGTAGCTCTTTTCAGTCAGGGTTGTTTTGGCTATTCGGGGTCTTTTGTTTTTCCAAATGAATTTAAGGACTTTTTTTTTCCAAGCCTATGGAGAAACTCTTGGGGATTCGGATTGGAATTGCATTAAATCTATACAAGAGTTTCAGTAGAATGGAGATTTTTACAACGTTAATTTTCCCAATCCATGAGCATGGGAGGTTTTTCCATCTTCTGATGTCTTCTTCAATTTCTTTCTTTAAGGGTTTAAAATTTTTGTTATAGAGATCTTTGGTGTCTTCGGTTAGGTTTGTTCCTAGGTATTTTATTGTTTTTGAGGCTACTGTGAGTGGGAAGGTCTCCTTGAATTCTTTCTCCAGTTGCTTGTTGTTGGTATAAAGAAAGGCCATTGAATTTTTTTTAGGTTAATTTTGTATTCTTCCACTTTGTTGAACCTGTTAATCGTTTCTAGGAGTTTTCTGGTAGAGTTTTTAGCATTTCTTAAGTAAACAGTCATATCATCAGCAAATAGGTATAGCTTGACTTCCTCTTTTCCAATTAGTACTCCTTTAATTTCCTTTTCTTGCCTTATTGCTCTAGCAAGTGTTTCAAGCACCATATTGAAGAGGAGTGGGGACAGGGGGCATCCTTGCCAAGTTCCTACCTTTAAAGGGAATGTTTATTTCATTTCACCATTTAGGATGATATTGGCTGTGGGTTTCCTGTATATGGCTTTGGTTATATTGAGGAATGATCCCTCCAATCCAATTCCTTCTAGGACTTTAAGCATGAAGGGATGCTGGATTTTGTCAAAGGCTTTTTTAGCATCAATTGAGATGATGGTGTGGTTTTTGTCTTTCCTTCCATTTATGTGTTCGATGATATTTATTCATTTTCCTATGTTGAACCATCCCTGCATCTCTGGTATGAATGCAACTTGGTCATGATGGATGATCTTCTTGACGTGGGTCTGTATGCAATTTGCCAGTATCCTGTTTAGAATTTTGACATCTGTGCTCGTTAGGGAGAGATGGGTCTATAATTCTACTTTTTATTTGTAACTTTGCCTGGTTTTGGTAATAGAGTGAAGCTGGCTTCATAGAAGGAATTTGGGAGAATTCCCTCTGTTTGTATCCTTCTAAACAGTTTCGGTAATAATGGTTGTAGGCCTTTTTGAAATGTGTTATAGAATTCTGCCATGAAACCCTCTGGGTCTGGGCCTTTTTAGACTCTGACATTTCTTTTTCCCATAACAAGATAATTTCTCTCTGGAAAAGATGGGTTCTACCTCCTTGAACCAGTAATATGCAGTCCAGATGGTGACAGTCAGACTGGGCATGGTAAACATTCTCAGCTTGGTTCTTGTTTATAGGTATGTGATATAGCTCCTGCTTTCTGGAAAGCTATAAATCAAGATATGGTGGTCTGGGAACAAGAGAAGGAAGAAATATGCCTCCTCCCTCCAGAATGCGATTTTGGCTTATGCATAAAATAAAAAATAAAATTGGTAGATAAAGGCTTCAATGTTATCCATGGGCTGCCCTGCCAGGAGCTGTTGGCTAGGGAGGATCTAGTGCCCCACAAAACAAAGGCCATTTGCCTATAACTTTGGGTGCACACAATAAATGGACAGTACAGTATGATATGAATGTGAGAAAAAAAATTATGCTGAGACCTTGCACTGCAAATCGACAGTTGTCCTTCATGGTGCCAGAGAGCTCTATACAAACTGCTGGAAAGAAAAGGTGTCCAAAGTTTTACCACCGACCTCACATGCTGCACTTTAACATGCCATATAAGATGTAGGGCAATAGTGGCAGTCTGGTACATGTACGCTCAGAAAAAATATTCCTAATTCACTCTATGGCGTGCTCCCTGGGGGAAGGACACACAGCTGATACTGCAGCCTTGGTGCACCCTAGAGTCAGGAGACTTTATAGGCCCCATTAGAAACCCATTGTCATCCAAAAGAGCTATAATACCCCGACCAAGATACCATCCAAGCATATCTGTTTGTGCCCATAGCATAACTTATTATAATGGTCAATAATTGTTACAATTAGTGTTTTATTACTAGAATTAAAATGATACTCCTAAATGAGCCACCAGTCCATTGCAAACAGAACTTGGACAGACCCAAGAGTTTGATGTGTCACCTCAGAGAAAACATGAATCTTCTTTTCTCTTACTCTCTCTCACTCTCCTCTCTAAACCTCAGGGACTCTTGCAGAAGAGGTGGCTGCATCAGATTATAAGGTCCAAGAAAGGGGGGTGAATTGTGAGACCACAGCAAAAGGAGATTGGACTTTTATTTGATCAGCCTATTTGTGTAAGCAAACCACTTCAACTGGACTTGGGGAACCTGGGTTGTAAAAGAACTGGACTCAGATGTTTGCTAACTGGTTTTACATGGATTTCCATAGATACTCCTTATGTTTATTGCCTATGGGCACTAACTGGTCAAATAAAAAAATTAAGAAAGCAAAAAACGTATTACAAACCAATGGACAGAGTGAATTGTTCAATAACTCATATTCAGAAAACCAGCTTTGTATTTTGAGCAAAGTGCAATTTAGTACCCCATGTTTGATCATATAAATGTCCCAATGAAATTGCAATACAAGGAAAATTGTGCATACTAGACTAAAAGTTCAGAAGGAATTTCTGTCATAGTTCAGGGATGACATTCTTACTTGAAAAACCAAGATCCTCAGAGGAAATAACTGATCTTTTATGCAGCATTAAAAGTGCTTAATACAAGATATCAAGAGAAAACAACTGATAGAAGTGGAACTGGCTCAGACAGCTGGCTCAGTGGCCAGACACCATTTTCTTCATGAGTTTGCCTGCTGTCTGCCTGGCTTGCCTTCCCTCCCAGCCACTTGCTCCCTGAGGTCTTCTCAGCTTCCAGCCAGATCTATCTGGGAAATATTTGCTTAATTTTCATTCAAACCTCATTTCCCTTTTCTGGCCAAAGGATTTCATTTAAAATCATCTCTTTATTATCTTCTTTGTTAGAACTTAGAAAACTGTGTCCACATTGATTTGATTCTCCAGTAAGAGCAAAATACTAATGACTGGGTAACTTCAACATCAGAGCATTATTTCCTCACAGTTCTGGAGACTAAGATGGCCAAGATCAAAGTGCTAGCCAATATTGCTTTTGGTAAGGGCTCTCTGTCTGGTTTGTAGATGACTAACTTCTGGTTTTTTGTATAAAATCAGTCATCCATTCAGACTATATATATATTTTTTTGCTTCTGAAAGAAGACTCAGCACTCAACCTTGAAGATGGAGATTACCTTTAGCTGACATGCCAAGTGATTGCTTGCTATTCTTATAAGCAAAGGAAAAAAAGATCTGAAAAACTGTTTATAAAATATAAACTAAATATAAAATCATAAAGAATGTTTCTATTTCCTTCAATCTGCTTTAGGAGATATTAGAACTATCACACCCATGATTTGATAGTTTGAGAAACTCATTAATTTGAAAATGCCATCTGTCAATATATAGAAAAATTGATAGATTTGCTTTTGAATGTAGAAGGTAAATTAAATGAGCTATAATTTTGATAGCAATTTTGTCTAAAGACAGGTATACTAAATTGGGAATGTTATAGGACCCAATGTTTACCTAACAGAAATTCTTGTCACTGGAGTGATGGCTCAGCGTGTAAGATCACATACTGTTCTTACATAGGACCTGAGTTCCTAACACCCAGTTTAAGAGAATCACAACCACCTACAGCTCCAGCGCCAGGGAACTGATGCACTCTAGCCAGTGGAAACACCACACTCATGTGCTGAGACCCTTACACATATACGTAATTAAAAATAAAAATATAAATACAAAAAGGAAATTTCTCTTTAGCATTTCAAACAGTAGCTTGCTTTGTATAAAAGACCAATTTTCCTCTTTTGCACTGCTGCATTTAAAGAAGAAAAGCACCTTTCACTTTTATTTTAATATCTGAGAACAGTTGTGTGATGTACTGTGTTATTAAATCTGAATAAAATCAGCACATAATTGAATGAACGATGCTTGCTGCCATTAACAATAGATTCACTTGGTCTTTGTAACATTTTTCATGAATTTTTATACTGTGTTAATGTCTGAATTTAGGTTACTTTCTCTGGTAACTTAGGTTACTGTGCCCATCCTGACCTCTCAAACTGGGTTAGGTATCCTCTCACAGCATCAGGCTTTGTGATCTTGTGGCAATAGTTTTATTTTGTGACTCCTTCTAAAAAGATATTTGTCAAGAGACTTTTGCTTTCTTATCTCTGTACTCAAATCATAGTGCCTGGGAGGTTAAATCCATAACTGAAATAATCTTTTCCTTTATAATTGGCTTCTAGTATGCTTCAAGTAGAATCTGGAAGTGGTCACTTATCTTTCAAGATTTTTCCTATAAATACAAACAAAAATATTTATAAAGTTAATGAGAAACAAAAATGTATATATAAAATCTGTTGTAAGCCAGGGCTGGTAGTGCATTTCAATAATCCCAGTATTGGAGAGGATTGAAAGTTCCATTCTAGCACAAACTCAGATTCCTGCCCCCAATGACCAAACCAAATAAAAGCAAATCCAACTGACCAACTACACAAATAAAAATCGGCCCAACATCAGGTTCTCTTTTAGTTCTCTTCAGCAGGTGAAGGTAATAAATAATCTGGACCAAACTATGTACAAGAAGTAGTTATTTGTTACCTTCTCCCAAGCCTCAGTGCAAAATGTCGGCCTCATTTTTCTTCCTGTACTCCTCCTCTTCATTACCACTTACCCACTTTGCAACTGCGTAGATACCAAGTAACTTTATGAAATGAAAGTATATAGTCCAGTGAGTTACAAAGTTATCATTTGTTTTAGGCTTTTAAAGTTGATTTGCTTGATTAGTATTCTTACAGTAAACTTGTTAAAAGAGCTTGAATAAAGATTTAATTGAGAGTTAATTCTATGTCAGTGCTTTTCAGAAGGGAGCAGAGGATGGGGAAACACATGTAGCACTTGTGGAACCCAGGGTTGGTTCTGGTTTTCTTCTCTAGAGGTCTGATGTGGGGCAAGGAAGTGGGGAGAGTGACACCTGTCATTTAAGCTCCCAGGTGACACAGCCAGTATGAGGAGAAAACACTCTGTAATTAGGACTGCTTTTGTTCCATCTCATTTCTTGAAAGGGAGTTTTCTCTTTGTGTTTCTTTGGAAGGACATGGGAGTCTGAGATACGGTCTTACTCCACAGCTCAGGCGGGCCTTTAGCTCATGATCCTTCTGCCTCAGCCCAGTTAGTATTGAGACTACAGGTGTGTAGCTTATTACATTGTTCATTCCATAATTAAGCTTAATAACAATGTAGATGCTTGAATCATATAAGATTTCCTAAAATTTTGATATTCCCAATGTTTAGTCAAGACAATGAGTCTCCACTGCACAAAGTCTCTGCATTTTTTAATTATTATTTTGTTTTGTTTTTGAGGCAGTCTATCACTTAGCTGGACTGGAACTCACTGTGTAGACCCGGCTGTCCTGGATCTCAGAGAGATCCTCCTGGTTCTGCCTCCTAAATTCTGGGATTAAAGGTGTGCACCTGCACACCTGGCCAAGTATCCTGTCTGTAAATAATGTATAGAAGAGTACAGAATTACAGTGGCTTATTCTGTAGTCAGTAGACTCACAAAGAAAGCATGTCCACATCCACTCAGCCCATTATTACACATACCTTCTGCAAAAGCATTGTCTTCATTTCATAATTTTCTCATTTCCCTCTTCTGGGATAGGTAGCTAAGGAATATTAACAGCATTGTAACTGCTTCACACTCCCGCCCATTCGCTCCAGGAAGGTTATTTTGCTCAAATTTCAGAACAGCTTGGCTTCAGGAAAGAAAGGTTTACATTTTCTTACATTCGTTCAATTTCCATAAGAGTTTTACACGTTTGAGCTTTCTTTTTTTAATTTTATTTATTTTTGTATGTATATGAATGTACTGTCTGCATGCAGGTCTGTGCACCCGTGTCATGCAACCCTGCATAGGTCAGAAGAGGGCATCGGATTCCCCTGGAACTGGAGTCAAAGATGGTTCTCAGCCACCACGTGGGTGCTGGGGATCGAACCCAGGTCCTCTACAAGAGCAGTCGGTGCTGTCAACCAGTAGGCCATCTCTCCAGCCCATACACATTTGAGCTCTCAATTCTCTCTTTTGGATTGCCACACAAAGAGCCAAATAATTGAGAGGATGTTGGAAAAGAGAACTTTGTGAGAATTTGATAATGCATAATGATTGAAGAGTCTGCCTGGACCTGTGCAATGAGGGACATTTAGGAGAGTGGATCAAAAGGAAACTTTAGACCCTGACTACCTATAAGGTGGAGTGTCATGTTTCAAAATACAGGTCATGAAAAATTATATTTATTTCAAATGAGAAGGTCAGTGCACAGAAAAATTGTCACATTCAGGTTATTAGTTTCTCTCACGTAATCAGTAGAGCCTATGTCTCCATTTCTATGCAGTATAAAAACAGAATAAATTTCATCCAACTAATTTAGCTTTCCTTATTCTGAACACAAAATAAAAAGTCATTTCAAGTTATTTGAAGACTTCCATCTCCTATATCTATATATCTATGTAGTATAAATGCAGAGAACAGGTTAATGAACCATTGAGAGAAATAAAACTTGAATATCAAATAACCCTGCAGAACACATTAGGAAGCAGAAACTTGCTTAAACACCCCAGACTCAGTAGCTACACTCCGTTTCTCATGTAAGGAGATACCAGAGATCCAAGTAAAATTCAAGAATGTATAGGCCCCATTCTTCTTTAGGGTAACACACACACACACACACACACACACACACACACACGTTACATAGATTTGTCTTCTTCGTCCATTTATTTTGTTTCTCCTAAGTTTCCTTAGTTGAGAAGTATTTATATATCAAAAAGTACCTGGCTTCCAGGTCTTATTTTACTATCATTGACCTCTGAAGATCATGATTTAGTCTACATTTTACAAGACAATGTCTAGGGCTTCTGATAGATTTGACTGAGTAACTTAACTATCAACTTGACAAAAATCCTATCAACTCTGCTACCAAAAGAAACCATAAATGACAAAGTATACATGAAAACACCTTAAAAATAGAGAATTACTAGGGAATCCAGGTCTGTGCCTTGGTGCAGACCATGCACACAGGTCACTGTCATTCTGGCTTTTCATGTTACTGATTCTTTAGCAGCCTGGGCCATGGTGGCTAAGCAAATGTGATCCAATTTCAGCTGAATTGGAAAAGAATAATGGTGGCTGTGATGGTTAATCCTGGGTGTCAACTTGACTGGGCTAAGGGACAAATAAGAGAAAAAGGGTCTTCTGATTGGACCACCTCAACCTGGATGGCCTATCCCAAATGTGGGTGTTACCTTCTGCCAGCAGGCAGTATTTAAGGCCACAGCAGAAGGAGCTGGTCCCTTTTTTTCTCCTGCAGCTTGCCTCTCTCATCTGGTGAATTTGTCTTGCTGCTGTGATCAACGTTTCGGATCCCAGCGTGTACTGAGACCGGCAGATCTCCTGGAACCCATTTGGGCCTTTAACACTGGATTGGGACTACTGAGACATCCAGCCTTGCAGACTGAGCAGTTCCCTGGATTCCCGTCTCGGCCTTTCCAGTGTGGTGAAGCTACTGTTGGAATCCTTGAACTCTGTCACGTGAGCAAATCAATAAATTGTATATAGCTATACATATTTATCCTGTTGCTTCCGTTTCTTTAGAGAACCCTGAACTAATACAGTGGGCCATGAGTTTGAAATCAGGCCAAGACTTGATGGAAGAAGAGCTTGACAAAAAAGTAAAGCATAGAAATGTGACTTCAATGTTTCTTTAATAATGTATGTATGTCAGAAGAAACAATCAAGGAAGTGAAGAGAAATCCCACAGAGTGGGAGGAAACCTTCACTGCAGATACATCTGACAAAGCATTGATTTCCAGAATATATAAACTACTCAAAAAACAAAGAAAAAAGAAATCAAATGACCCACTCAATAGATGGAGCAAAGAACTGAACAGAGACTTCACAAGTGAGGAATTAGAGATGTCTGAGAAACACCTCAAGAACTGTTCAACATCACTAATCATTAAGGAAATGCAAATCAAAACCACTTTAAGATATCATCTTACTCCAATAAGACTGGCTAGGATCAAGAAAACAAATGATACCAAGTGCTGGAGAGGTTGTGGGGAAAGGGGAACACTCATCCACTGCTGGTGGGAATGTAAACTCGTACAGCCACTATGGAAAGCAGTGTGGAGAACCCTTGGAAGACTTGGAATGAACTTGCCACCCGACCCAGCCATACCACTCCTGGGCATGTACCCTCAAGACTTACGCCACCACAGAGATACATGCACGGCCATGTTTATTTCAGCTCTCTTCACAATAGCAAGGAGCTGGAACCAACCCAAATGCCCCTCAACTGATGAGTGGATAGAGAAAATGTGGTACATCTACACAATGGAGTTCTATGCAGCAGTAAAGAAAGACGACATCATGAGCTTTGCAGGAAAATGGCTGGAGCTAGAGGACATCATGCTGAGTGAAGTAACACAGTCCCAGAAAAACAAACGACGAATGGTATCCCTCATCTGTGGATGCTAGTGCCAATTACCTAGTTGTAAGTATTTCTTGTGCATGGCCCCTTGAGCTTTTGTCCAAAGCAGTTGGGAGTGATGCATATTAGAAACAACAACAACAACAACAACAACAACAACAGAAAGGACTGCATCAAAGAACTGACTGAAACAGTGAACTTCTGCTCAAAACAGTCAACTTCCTCATGGAGAATATTGAGAAAGACTGAGAAAGAGATGAAAAGCATGTTTGGCAGAATGCATGAGCTCTGGCGGGGTGGGGGAATGGGCGGGAAAACTGGTCTAGATTTGTTTAAAAAATAATGTATGTATGTGTAACAACTATTTGTAATGAGTCCTAATGAAACTTACCTTCTAGGTGCTGCAAAGTTTTAATACAAGAGACTTTATTACCTCCGCCCCCCGATAGAACAAGGAGAAATATGATGATGATGAGGTCGTTCTCTAACTGTAAATTGGAGACAACTGTTGTAGAGGTAATCTCTTATAATACTGGTAAAACTGCCTTCTTTAATTGACTAATAGACATAGGAACTATGAAAAGGATTATTCTCTATTCAGAACCAAATATAATACTAAAGTCTCCTTAAGCTATGCACTTAAGCAAAATATATTAATACAGGAGAGCTCTGATATCATCAATGGATTATTCTACCAAGGAGAGGTTGGCCAGGGGATCCAAGCCCCCTGAAAAGGTAAAGGCTACTTGCCTGTAAACTGGGATACCTGCAAGAAGAGAGGTGATTAAGACCCTGCTGTCAAAGACCTGATGTAAGCATGGGAAAGATGTACTGAGACCACACTTGCAAGTGTACAGTTGGTCCCTGGAATACCAGAGAGTGTTACCAAAGGCCACTAAACCAATAAAGCAAATATAGACCTCCTTGAGTCAAGCAAGACTCCTCTGTCAGCACCAGCTACACCTCACCTGCCTGGAAATACTGTGCAGCAGTGGCAGCCATATGCCTGTATATCCCAATCAAGTTGGCTATTAGCTCTCTCTTTGGAGGAATAACCCACGGCTGATACCACAAGCTTACATCCTCTAGTGGTTAGGAGATGTAATAAGCCACAGTAAGACCCTGTCACATTTAACAGAAAAACCGTAATTCATGGATTAACATACCATCCAAATATCTGTGTCTATACCAAGGTAACCTACCATAACAATTAGTACTGTTTAAATACCTATATATCTAATTGCTTGTGCTTCATTAGTCGGATTGAAAGGTTATTCTTGGACAAACTGTCAGCCCATGAAAGGAAACAGCCAGAACTGATCAGAGTCCAAGACAACAGCTCCAGAGAAAGCAGACTGTTTTGCTTCTCGTCCACCTGTGCCACTTTTCTAAGCCTAGGGAAAAATCTGCAGAAGAGGGGGCATGGTAGAATGTAAGGGCTGTGATTGGGGTGAATGGTGAAACTACAGCAATATAGTCTGGACATTATTTGATCAACTTGATTTAACATACAAGCCCTCCCTGCTGGATGGTGGGACCAAGGGGCTGTGTGGGTTTGGGCACAACTGCTTGCAAATTGGTTTTACATGAAGGATGCTTGTACTCATAAATTATTGCTTATTGTTAAAAAAAGAAAAAAAATAAAGAAGTAATAAAAAATTAATGTATGTATGTGCCCACACACATGTGCAAGGTATACATGTGGAGATCAGAGGACATCTTAGTGGACTGATTTCTCTCTTTCTCCCTTTACATGGGTTCCAGGGATCAAATTCAGGACACCAGGCTTACATGACAAGTGTCTTTATCCCCTGAATCATCTCGATGGCCAGAGTCCAATGTATTATGATTCTATTAATCATGAAGTCTTCTCAAGTCCCTACTCTACCATGCATAGGATGATAGATCTGAAGGAAAAAATAATTTTCAATTGCCTGCTGGGGCAAAGAATATAAAAGTTTGATTTGTGGGTGTTCAAAAATGAGGTCCTGACTAATCACTCTGATCTCTCGTTACTTACATCATCTTGAAACCGTTACATATTATGGGGCTGAGGATAAACTAAAATGAATGAAACTGGACTAAGAATAGAATCTGAAGTCATCTCATTACACAGGTTTCCCATGCGCTCTTTCCCAAATGCCTGGACAATCCTTTTTTTTTGTTGAAATGGAATTCTTTCATGTATGAAGTCTAACATTCAAGAAAAAATTATAATGCATTTCAGGATATGCCCAACAGACCAAGAGCAGGAAAGTTCTATTAGGAACAGATCTACTAGTAAGCCAGATATTGAAGATCATGATTCAGACGTGACAATGACAATGACAATGACAAATGTATTCAAAGGATGCCTGTCATGATGAAATCTCCCATTTTAAAATGTTCGAGACTAACTCTAGATTAAAAGGTAACTATCAAAATTAATGACTTAACACACGGGATTAATAAGAAATATGACTTCATAAAAGAGATACTGGCAAAGTAGAAGATAGCGTAGAAGCAAATATCCTAATTAAAAACCCCAATCCCTAAGTGATAAGTACAGAATATAAGAAACAGAAGGTAGAAAGGGCCAAAATCTAAAATGAGTATAGGTGAAGAGGACAGGGGTAATATGTGAAGAAATGTTGGACAAGATTTCAAAACTGGGAAATATTCAAACTACTAATTCAGTAGCTTGATGAGGCCCAAATAAGATAAATCAAGTACATGTACATATAAGCAGGCATGTCATGATAACATGGGAACTACTGAAAGGAAAAGACAGAAGGCAGAAGGAAAAACACTAAACCAGAAAAATTACATTTAAATAAAAAGTTAAGCATATAAATTGAGTACTAAGTATATAAAATTATGATAATATAAGGCTTAAAATATTTATAATTAAAACACATATTAATTATATCTGTGATGATTAGTGTTGTCAACTTCACCAGATCTAGAGTCACCTGGGAGAAGGGCCTCTGAGGATGTCTGTGGAGAATTATCTTGATTTCCTTCCCTGGGGTAGGAAGACCTGCCCACTGTGGGTTGCACTATTCCCTGGCCAGAATCCTTGACATTAATTTTGTTCATAGGGAAAACAATAACAGTACTGAATAAAGCATTAGGTAAAATGACTGCTCATAAAAATTTTCCAATTTTAAAAGTTTGAAAAACAGGTTAATATATTTTTGAGACAAAGGGTGAAAAGCCAAATAAGTATATCTGTTGCTTCACAGAAACATGGTATAAAATATAATATGTTTATCACAAACACTCTTAGCAACTTGAGTGTGGCAGGATGAATGAGAATGTTCCCCATAGGCTTCAAGTGTTTGGACATTTTGTCTCCAGTTGGTGATGTCATTTGGAAGTTTTAGGAGGTGTGGCCTAGCTGGAGAAAGCATGTGACTGGGGCTGGGGTTTGAAAATTGCCTTGTCAGATTTCCAGTCACACTCTGCTTCATCTGTGTGCTTGAAGGTGTGATCACTCAGCTTTCTGCTCTGGCCACCTCTTTCACATGCCTACCCCACCATTATGGATTCTGTTCTCCTTGGAATCTTAAGCCAAACAGACTCTTCCTTCTTTTTTGTATGTGTATGCATGTACTGTCTGCATGTAGGTTTGTGCACCCATGTCGTGCAATGCCGTGGAGTTGAGAAGAGGGTGTCAGATTCCCCTGGAACTGGAGTCAAAAATGGTTCTCAGCCACCATGTGGGTGCTGGGGATTGAACCAGTTCCTCTGCAAGAGCAGTCGGCGCTCTTCACCGCTAGGCCATCTCTCCAGCAACTCTTCCTTCTATAAATTGCCTTGGTCATGGTGTTTTATCACAGCAACAATATGCTGAGAACAGGAAAGAACTGCCTTTATGTGCTACATGGTACTTATAAAATATACATGCAGAAAAAAGTAACATTTAATGATGTCATATTTAAAACATTTCTTTCAAAATGAAGGTAAATTTGAGTCAATACAATAAAGCCAAAAGTTATAAGTTATTAAGATTAGACAGGTAAAACTAACACCAATTATTTTCTAAGAAGCCATAAATATGAAAGTGAAAAGATATTAACACTTATAGAAAAATAGTTGAATTAATAAATAAACATAGCATGGATCTTAAGAACAATGCACAAAAGTTTCATTCTATTAACAATCAACACTTGCAACATTTATAAACTGTAAAAATATTCTTGTATACCAATTAGAGTAGCATCTGTCTTAGTTTGGGCTCCTATAGTAAAATGTTAGGAATTACATGGCTTAAGTGATTTATTTTGGACAGTTCTGGAGAGTGAGTGTCTGATTTCTGGATGTCAATATGCTAGGCTTCACCTCGGTTCCCACTCCTGTATTGTGGATAGTTGGTTTCTCATAGTCTGTTCACAGGACAGGGAGATAGAGAGCAATCTGGGATCCCTGTAATTAGGATATTGTGATCAATGTCACCTACCCTTCTGATTAAATTACCACCCAGAAGTCCAGTTTCCTATCATTACATTGGACATTAGGATTTTAGCATAGGAATTTAGGATTAAGGAATTTAGGATTAGGAGTTTAGCATTACGATTTTAGCATAAAAATGCTGGTGAAGGTAGGTTGAAACAGCTGGTGTCAAGGACAGTTCAGTGCAGTTGGCAAATCTCACATGGCATGTATATGCTTAGATCCAGAATTTCAGTCCTGCATAAGTCCCTGACCAAAGCATAGAGGAGAAAGAATGTAGCCTTATCATTATACCAACCTCGTAATCTAGAAATGAAGATTTTTTTAAAATTTTATTTATTTCTGTATGTGTATGAATGTACTGTCTGCATGCAGGTCTGTGCACCCATGGCATGCAATGCCGCGGAGGTCAGAAGAGGGTGTCAGATTCCCCTGGAACTGGAGTTCTCCTGGAATTGGAGTTTCGGACGGTTCTCAGCCGCCATGTGGGTGCTAGGGATCGAACCCGGGTCCTCTGCAAGAGCAGCCGGAGCTCTTAAGCGCTAGGCCATCTCTGCAGCCCCGAAATGAAGATGTTTTAAAGGACTATTCCAGGATCATATCACATCGTCTTCTATATACAATAAGCCAAAAAATTTACAATCCATAGGAATTAGGTTGGGGTGGGGATAAACGGATGTGAAAGTAAGAGTGTTTCTTAGTTTTATTTTTATCTTCGAAGTTGAAAGTTGCTTCCCTAGAAAGAGAAAGTCTAATTAAACTGACTATAGTATAGCTTGTATTCTAAGACAAAGTAATTAATGTTGAGGATTAAAAATGTTACCTAGTTTTAATCCTTTGGGATCTTTTGTATACAAAACTTCCTGACTAATAAAAGCCCAGGCCCAGATAGATTTATAGTAGAATCCTAGACATTTAAAGATCTACAACAAATACTACTTAAATTATTCAAACAGATAGAAACAGAGGGAGAATTCTAAAACTTCTTCTATGAAGTCAGCATCATGTTAATACTCAAACCAGGTAAAGACACAACCAAAAAGGAAACTATAGACCCATATTCTTAATGAACATAAATGCAACCATTCTCAGTGAAATACTTGCAAACTGCATACAAGCACACATCAAAAAGATAATTCATAATGATCAAGTCAGCTTTAGTACAGAGATACAAGGATGATTTAATAAATATACATCAATAAATGTTATAATCTTATAAATGTACTAAAAGACAAAAATCACATGGTTATCTTAATGGATACAGAAAAGGGCTTTGACAAAATCCAACATGCATTTATATTAAAAGTCCTACAGATAACTGGACTAGATGGAACATACCTTAACATAATTAAAGCTATATACAATAAATCCACAGCCAACATCATTCTAAATGGAGAAAAACTGGAACCATTCTTATTAAAATCAAAGCTGTTTACTATCTCCACTCATTTTTAATATAGTGCTTGAAACTCTTGCTAGAGCAATAAGAGAAGGAATTTAAAGGAGTACTAATAGGAAAAGCAGAAGTCAAATTATCTCTTTTTGCAGGTGATATTATACTATACATAAGAGATCCAAAATTCCACCAGAAAACTCCAAGAAATGATTAACACTTTCAGGAAAGTGGCAGGTTACAAATTAATTGTCAAAATCAATAGTCTTTCTATATACCAATAACAAGTAAACAGAGAAAGAGTACATGGAAAACGTACCCTCCACAATAGCTTCAAAAATTTTAAATATCTTTGAATAAACCCAACCAAAGGCATTAAATATCTTAAATATCTCTACAATTTCATATTTTTAACTTTAAATTGTTTAAGCCTCCATATCATATGCTTATCTGCTTAAATTATTTTCTTTCTTTCAATTTCTTTGTTGCTACAAAGATCACATTTAGACCCAAGACTGCCTTGCCTTATGGAAACCCTCTGAATGATCATATTATCAATCTGAAAGCAGATAGGTAGCAGATAATCAGAGAAACTTGAGATGCCGTGCCCCCTAGCCCCATGATGTGCCTTTGAAGACAGACGTGAAGCCAGTCCATTAGTCTCATTTCAGTTCTTTTGTGCTACAAATGGAATATTTGAAAACATCGCTTTAGAATTTATATTTTTTTCTCCTCACTGATAAGTAAATGCAATTTTTTATAGAACGCTCAAGATTTAGTTTTTTAATTTTTTTTTATTTCAAGGGAGGTATTTTTCTGTCCTTTTCCTGCTGCTAATGTTTTTATTGTTCATTAAACATATTTATTAATTTTTTTAGAATTTCATGCAATATGTCTTCATCATATGCGTCCCAATTCCTCTCCCTTAATTACTCCTAGATCCACCCCACCTCCCTCCATTCAACTTTATTTGATCTTTTTTATTAAGTAACCCATCAAACCTACTCTGTGCTGCTGATAAACTCTTAGGTGCCAGACCATCTACTGCAGCATGGTTGACCTATCAGGAGCTGTACCCTTATAGAAAACTGACTTTTTCTGTAAAATTTTTATTACATTTCTGTGAATTTCAAACAGAACATCTTAATCATATTCATACCCCCTCCCCCACTGGCACCCTCCCATAGTGCCACCCCCCACCCCAAATTTGTGCATCCTGTTTTTAGTATATGGCCTATTGTGTCAAGCTAATGTTCCCAGGCATCCCTCAGTGCAAGCTCATCCACTGGGGTCTTCAGCTCATCCAGAGTCCCTCCCTTTAAGAAAATCAGCTGTTCCTCAACCAGAAGTAATTAGCTGCCAATGATTCTTCAACTAAGATTGGAACCTGCTTCCCATTTCCATAGTTCTGTGCTGGGTTCATACGAGCAAGTTTTGCAGGTTCATATGATGAAGGTCCCAGGAGCCTGTAGGACTCTGTTTCTGTATGGTCAGGTACCACTCCCTTGCCATTTACAATCTTTCTTCCCTTCTTCCACAATAGTCCTTGAGTCCTGGGTATGTGGAGTTTAATACAAGAGTCCTGTCCAAGGACCTACACTTGGCAGGCCGACTCTTATTCTCTATGCTTTGGCCATTGATGATGATTGAGGGATACATTAGTGTTCACTATACCCAATTATTGTATGTTCTGTGAGCCTTAGGTGCAGAGGTTGCATTATAGATGTACCACTAGGTTTGGGCAATTTACAGACAATCTCTGAGTATGACCAGTAGTGGAACTCTGTAATAATCACTTCTCCCAGAAGCTGTCAATTGTCCATAGCATCTCAGTTAATGTGGGGACTCATGAATTTCCCAACTAATACAACTTAGAGTTAAACAATAAATCTTTTAAAAATAGGTAATTTATGGTTTTCCTGGTATTAAAGAGGAAGTTGGGGCTGGTCTAGTCTACAATTGAGTTCTTGCCCCTCCTCCCCACAGAGAAAATGACGAACAAATAATCACATGGGGGTTCAATTATCTGAGGTATTCTCTAATCCTCTCCTCACTTGGGAAAGTCATTAGGATGTACTCAAAGGAAATGAGGAGAAAGAGGACAGGAAGTCCCACTCATTTCAAAAGAATTCTGCCCTGGCTTGATTAATACAGTTCAACCAATGAGATCATATTTACTTTCTGACTCACCAAATGTCTGCAAAAAGTTTAGATGTTAGAATATTTATCTATAAAAAGTAATAAAATTACAGTGATTTAAGTTTTGTTTTATTTTATTTGTTTGATATAGGATTCTACTGTGCAACCCATGCTGGTCTTAATTGCATGTCTACTGCCTCAACCTCCTGAGTGCTGGGATTATACGTATGTGCCAGCTCACACTTTATAATACATTTTCATGTATATGAGCTTATTAGATAGTGAGATTCTGAAGGAAATTGAAGCTTTATTTCACATGGCTGATTTCTGTATATACTTTTTTTTTTAAAGCCATTCCTTCCTTCCCAAAAGTAAATGCAATCCTAGATTTCTACATTATGGTTTTGTCTGCATTTGAACTTTCATAGCTAGAATCACTCAGTGCAGTTTTGTCACTCAATATTATATTTATGACATTCTTCTCTGTTGTTTTATGTACCAAGTGTGTACTGATTTTGTTCCCATGCAATATCTGGTGTGTGCATCTCTAAAGACTTTTACACCCATCCTAATGATAGATATTTTGGTTATTAGCTGTTATGAATTCTAGTACCAAAAAACATTTGTATATCAGCCTGTATAACTATGAATGAATTTGTGTTGAGTATTTAACTAAAACAATAACACCTGGAGACTAGCTCATTTTTGTATTTCAGTCTTGAAGATGGTACCATACATTTCTAAAGAGGATGAAAGTTTTCCTTATTCTTTCCCTATTTATTAAAGTTTGAGAATCATTTCCTGTGCTTATTGGTGATCTGGACATCATCTTTTGTGAAGTACTTTCTCAAGTCCCCATTCATTTTTTTTTCCCACTAGTTTTCTGTCTTTTTAGGTACGTATCATTTTATTTTTTTTAATTTATTTTATTTTAGTTTTCTCTATGTGTATGAATGTACTGTCTGCATGCAGGTCTGTGCACCTGTGTCGTGCAATGCTGCGGAGGTCAGAAGAGGGTGTCAGATTCCCCTGGAACTGGAGTTCTCCTGGTATTGGAGTTTCAGACGGTTCTCAGCCGCCATGTGGGTGCTGAGGATTGAACCCGGGTCCTTTGCAAGAGCAGTCGGCGCTCTTAACCACTAGGCCATCTCTCCAGCCCCTCATTTTCTATATTATTGGTTCTTTTGATTGTTATTGCTAAATATCCCCTCTGATTCCATAGCTTTTTCTTTCCTTTCATAAATGTTTTTAATGACCAATATTTTTATAGAATTATTTTATTTATTATCATAGAAGCCTTGGTCTGTCTTGTTGGGAACTGACTCTGCAGGGCTGCCAGGAGTAGGCAGTCCAGACCCCAGGGAGCAGCAAATCGGATATTGTCAAGTTCTATCCTGGCTAACCTTGGCTGCACCTGTCTCTGGTAATCAGTCTAAAGGTACATGTCATTATTTTAGAAGTTCTGCTTGCCAGTAAGACAGGCAAAACAACTGTGCTCTACCCTATGGCTGCCACTGCTTTTGCCATCCTTCAAAGACATGAGTGAGACACAGCTTTTCAACCTTCCAATATAGACTGAAGACTCATGTCTCTCCAAGAATCCTTCAAACCTTCAGTTCCAGACGGGGACTGCTGAGACATCCAGCTTGTGGACTGAGCTACTACTCTTCAGAGTATAGACTGCCATTGTTGGACTACCCAGTCTGTATCACAGAGACCAGTACAGGAAGATCAAGACAGGACTCGATGCTTACTGGACCTCACTTGGTGACCATGGGAAGGGAAAACCCCAATGTGGAGCACAAGGGCAGAACTGATGGTTGTTTGGGCTTGCCAAGGAGGAGCCTTCAAACATGACATCTTTTCTGTGTGTGCTTTTATTGATGTTTTGTGTATTTCAGACATAATTTTTTCAATTCAATTTATGCATATTCCCTTTTCCCTTCCCCCACCCCACCCCAGATCATGCATTCTGCCATAACTGTCCTGCATCTTTCTCTCAATCTTTTTTTATGCTTAGAAATTCACATTTTCCTCCATTAATTTTATATTACTCTAAAATATGGATACATACTCTCCACCCATATACAGTAATTACAGACTCTGAAAATAAGTGGTGGGTGAATTTTAGAGCCCCTTGAGAGATTTACATTATAACAACGTAGTTGCTTTCAGATAAACAGAAATATAACAGTAATGTTGTTCAGCTTGCCTTTCATCCGGGGGGATTTGGTGTTAGCATCCACAAATGAGGGAAACCATTTGCTGCTTGTTTTTCTGGGACTGTGTTACTTCATTTAGCATAATGGTTTCAAGCTCCATCTATTTATCTGCAAAGTTCATAATGTCATCTTTCTTTTTTTCAATTTTTTAAAAATTTATTTATTTTTTTATATGTATGAATGTACTGTCTGCATGTAGATTGATGCACCCATGTCATGAATGCCTCAGAGGTCAGAAGAGGGCATCGGATTTCCCTGGAACTAGAGTTAAAGAAGGTTCTCAGCCACCATGTAGGTGCTGGGAATCAAACCCGGGTCCTCTGAAAGAGCAGTCAGCACTCTTAACCGCTAGGCCATCTCTCCAGTCCCAATGTCATCTTTCTTTACCACTGAATAGTACTCCATTGTGTAGATATGCCACCTTTTTGTCATCCACTCGTTAGTTGAAGGGCATTTGGGTTGGTTCCAGTTCTTCACTATTGTGAAGAGAGCTGCAACAAACATGGATAAGCATGTATCTTTGCAGTAGGATGAGTCTTTTGGCTATATACCCAGGAGTAGTATGACTGGGTCAGGTGGTAGGCTCATTTTGAGTCTTTTAAGAGTTCTCCACACTGCTTTCCATAGTGGTTGTACAAATGTACATTCCTATCAGCAGTGGATGAGTGTTCCCCTTTCCCCACAACCTCTCCAGCATTTGGTGTCTTTTGTGTTTTTATCTTAGCCAGTCGTATCAGAGTGAAATGATATCTGAGAGTGGTTTAAATGTGCATTTCCTTAATTATTAATGATGTTGAACACTTTTTAAGATGTTTCTCAGCCATTTTTACCTCCTCACTGATGAAGTCACTGTTCAGCTCTTTAATCCATCTGTGGAGTAAGTCATTTGTTTTCTTCTTTGTTTTTTAAGTAGTTTATATATTCTTGACGTTAATGTTCTGTCATATGAATCACTGGTAAAGATTTCCTCCCACCCTGTGGGTTTTCTCTTCACTTTCTTGATTGTTTCTTTAGCTGTACAGAAGCTTTTGAGTTTGATGAGGTTCCATTTGTCGACTGTTGACCTTATTTCCTGTGCAGCTGCTGTCTGATATAGAAAGTCTTTTCCTACACCTATGTCTTGTAGGTTGTTGCAAACTTTTTCTTCTATCACCTTCAGGGTTTCAAGATTCACACTGAGATCTTTGATCCACTTGGAGTTGATTTTTGTACAGGGTGAGAGGTAGGGGTTTAATTTTGTTCTTCTACAAATGGTGATCCAATTTTGCCAGCACCATTTGCTGAATATGCTATCCTTCCTCCTTTGAGGTTTTTTCCCCCTTTGTCAAATATGAGGTGGAACATCTTTCAGCCTAATAAAGAAAAAAAATCATAAGGTGAAGATGCTAAACCTATGATATATGTGGCATGCATATATGCATATTTTGGAGTGATGCAAATTGGAAGAAACAACAATGAAATGACTGGGTCAAAGAACTGACTGAACTGGTGAACTTCTGCTTCAAACAGTAAACTTCTACATCAAAAATTTTAAAAGAGACTGCAAAAAAGATGAAAAACATGTTTAGCAGAATGGCTCTAGTGGAGTGGGGGAGGGACAGGGAAGGTGGCATAAGTATGGATTTGACTGGAAATTTTGTGTGAAATGCACAAAGCTTCAATAAAAATTGGCTTTGAAAAAAACAACATTCAGAAAAAAAAAGTTCTGCTTGCATGCTGCTGGCACAATTATATAAGATAAATGAAACTGTTCCTAGCTACATGCCTTTGTCTTGGAAATTCTGATTGGGTAATGCTGATCCAAGTACATTTGATTAATGAAATTGTGATTATTGAAACTATGCAGTTCAAAGGAACTTGTAGTTTTTGCTATATTTCTATAGTAAGATTTCCTGCAGTGAGGCAAGATACAGATGTATTGTAATTCTGCGATGAAGTGCCTGTTTGGTCATCAGCCTACAGGTCCTCCTGATCCCAGCTGAAAGCCGCCCTCTGACCTCCCTACACTCACTGTGCTAGGCACATACCTGTACACACACACACACACACACACACAATACACACAGGCACACAGAGAGAGAGAGAGAGAGAGAGAGAGAGAGAGAGAGAGAGAGAGAGAAATAACAAATACAAATATTTTAAAAACCTTTTTTTTTTTTTTTTTTTTTTTTTTTTTTTTTTGTTTTGTGTTTTGTTTTGAGACAGTGTCTCTTTGTAGCCCCAGCTGGCCTGGAACTCCCTATATGTACCAGGTTGGCCTTGAACTCATAGAGATCTGCCTGCCTCTGTCTATAGTACAAAGTTTGTAAAAGTTTTTTTTTAAATTTTTTAAAATTTTAATTATTTCTGTATGTGTATGAATGTATTGTCTGCATGTAAGTTTGTGCACCCATGACGTGCAATGCCGCGGAGGTCAGAAGAGGGTGTCGGATTCCCCTGGAACTGGAGTATTTGAAGTAATTTTGGGGTTGTTGGGTTCAGTTTGGTAAAATTTTATTGCTTTGTTCATGAGTGATACTGGTCTAAAATTTCTCTTTCTGCAGTATTTTTGTCAGGATGAGAATATATACACCATGGCTTTAGGAATCTTTCTTTTGTGTACATCTTCTTTTTTCTTTCTTTCTTCTTTTTTTTTTGAGATGGGGTCTCCCTATAGCCCTAGCTGTCCTGGAACTCACTCTGTAAACCAGGCTGGACTTGAAGTCACAGAGATCCGCCTGCCTCTGCCTCCCAAGTGCTCAGATTAAAGGCTTGCGCCACCATGCCTGGCTACATCTTCTAAATAGAAGATTGTCAGTAATTCTTTCTTAAATTTTTGCTGTAGCTCACAGTGAAGCCATAATGTCCAGGACATTTCTTAGTGCAATATTTTATGTTACAGATTCTTTAGAGAACTCAAATAATCTGTTCTATCTTGATAAGTAAGCTTTGCTATGAAGAATTCATTTTTGTGAACTACCAACAAAACAAGAGACTGATTTTGGTTATAATAACCACTTTTTATCTTCCGTGAAGCTTCTGTCCTTTTCATCACTGATATTGGCTTACTTCATCACCTGTGGTTTACTGATTTTTTTTCAGTCATTGCACTTACCAAGGATTTATTAATTGCTTTATGCTTCCAAAGAATAATAGTCTTTTTCTATCATTTTAATGATTTGTGTGTGCTATATTGGTTTCAGAGTTTTGGAATTCAGTGATTTAGTTTGTTACTATCTCTTCGTTTTTACTTGTTAATTTCTTTTTTTTTTTTTTTTTGTCTTTTCGAGACAGGGTCTCCCTATAGCCCTAGCTGGCCTAGAACTCACTCTGTAGACCAGGCTGGCCTTGAACTCACACAATGATCTGCCTGCCTTCCAAGTGCTAGGATTAAAGGCCTGTGACATCACACCTGTATTATTTGTTTATTTCTTTTTTTTTATTATTTGCATGAGTGTACTGTCTACATGCAGGTTGGTGCACCAATGCAATGCTGCAGAGGTCAGAAGAGGGCATCGGATTGCCCTGGAACTGGAGTTAAAGGCAGTTCTTAGCTGCCATGTGGGTGCTGGGAATCAAACCCGGGTCCTCTGCAAGAGCAGTTGGTGCTCTTAACCACTGAGCCATCTCTCCAGACCCTGTTTATTTCTTAAACTTATAAGTTAGTCATTGATCTTCAGGGATTCTTTTGTCCCCAAGATATTGATTTAAAGAAATGAATTTCTATCAGTGTGATAGAATTGCATTTCAGTTTTTCAGTGACATTATTTTTCATCGTTCATCTGAAATCATCTGTAATAGCTCTTGTGCTTTCTTCTTTGATTCTTGGAATATTCTAGACTGTATTATTCAACTTTAAACAAATGCTGATTTTATAGTTCTTTGTCTAAAGTTTTTGAAACTTTTTGCTAAATTACATTATAGTCAGAAAGCATGCTGGCTGCCTTTGTCATTTGAAGTTTTCTGATATTTCTATTATGGCCCAATACATGGTCCCTTAAAATGAAAAACTTTGAAATTATGTGTTCTGCAATTACTTGCCTATCACTTCACATATATCAATTTGTTATTTGACTATTTAAGTCAAGAGGGGTACAGTTTCAATAATATACCTTCATTATATTTTATTAATTATGTATATACTTTATTAATATTTATGTTTATATTAGTAGTGAGAACTATATTAAAAGCTGCCACTGTGATTTTCTTAGAATTTCTTATTTTATCCAAATCATTTACTCATTCATTCAACAAGTATTCTGAGTTGGTCAAATTTTGTGAATTTGAGGTTGTTTTCACCAATTAAGGGTAGTAGTTGTAATTTTACTTATCTTAAGGCAATGTTACTAAGTTGCATATAAATTTAGGGTGATATGACTGAAATAAGAACAACATTTTTACTTGTATTTAATTAACTGGTTAATTAATTAATTTTCTGTATGTGCTGTGTGTGATGTGCATATGTAGGCATGTGTGCACCACAGGTCATGTGTGATGTGCATATGTAGGCATGTGTGCACCACAGTTCATGTGTGATGTGCATATGTAGGCATGTGTGCACCACAGTTCATGTGTGATGTGCATCTGTAGGCATGTGTGCACCACAGTTCATGTGTGATGTGCATATGTAGGCATGTGTGCACCACAGTTCATGTGTGATGCTCATAGGGCAATCTTGAGTGTGGTCCTGTGTTCCACCTTGTTGAAGCAGGGGCTCTTCCTGCTCACTGTTTTGATTCTGTGTAAGTGGACCAGCTGGTTCATGAGTTTCCAGGGAGTCTCCTGTCTCCACCTCCCATAGCGTGGCTGGATGGCTAGGGTTACAGACATGTACTAACACACCCAGCTTCTGCCTGGTTTCTGGGGCCAAACTCAGGTCCCACACACTTGCAGGATAAGGCTTTATCTTCTGAGCCATCTCTACACCTTTTTTTTTGTACTTGTAGTTTAATGGTGTGTTCTGCAATTCTTTTCTATAGCATTCTATATATATCATTTTTTTACTTGTGTGCTATAAATTTGTCTTTGTTAAATGTTTCCTGCCTTATGTTCTGTTTTGTCTGATATTAACATAGTTACATAATATTTCATGGCTATATTTTTCCATATATTTTTATGCTTTGGTTTTACCTTTTTGGTAAGGATGGTAAACATGTTTATTTTTAGAATCATTATGGATGTATAATGCCAATTCTCATGAAAAGAATAATACATGGTATGCTATGAACTGTGTACTTTTTATATATTTATCCATTTAATCTGCACAATGGCCTTGTGAAATCAACGATGATAAAAAAATGCACTCACTCAAGATTTCACAGCTGATGAGAGGCAGAATGTGAAAAGAAATAGCAATTTCTCTCCAGAGGAGATCTCTCATTCAACTCACACATTATCACTTTATAAAACTTGGGGCCCAAGTAAAGCTAGGCCCTATGCTTATGTGGGGTTTAGGCTGTATTGTCACTATGTCAAAATCCTTAGTCATTTTATCTTCAGAGTGTTCTTTCAATTCAAAGCCAACACACCAGCAGGCTGTTCAGGGGTCTTTGAAACCTCCCTAGAGGGACTCTGTTAAACAAGATCACAACAAATGCCACTTCCGTCACCACCCTCCTTCTTTTCTTTCTTACTGTTTTTGTTGTTGTTTATTTGTTTTTGTTTTTGTTTTTTTTTTAGACAGAGTCTTATGTATCCCAAGCTGGCCTCAAAGTCACTGAATCTGACTGTTAATTTGTCATTCTCCTGCCTCTACTTTATGAGTTCTGGGATTACCTATGTGTCACCATACTTGGTTTATCCAGTTTGGGGATTGGGTGCAGGATTTCTGTGCATGCTAGGCAAGCATTCTACTAACTGAGGTATAGTCCCCACTTTCCTGAGTTTTGAAAAATGAATCTCACATTTTCATTTTACCCTGGGCTTGTCAATTATGTTTTCTGGCCTGGTTGAAGTTATCTGATGTGTTTAATAAAAGAAAACTTCCATTACTTATCATTTACATATCAAACACCTTTTGAATGGATCTTTCTCTTAAGTGTTGAAAATGTACGATGTTTCTGTTCATTTTGCACTTTCCTGTGGGCGTTTACTGAACACAGCTGCATGTTCCCATTTACTTTAGTCTCTTGCAAATGGCATAAGGAAAATATCAGCATCCTTATTTCACAGAGAAAGTTACTCAAGGTTGAAAACTGAATAAGGGTTGAAGGTGGTATTGCACATCAGTGTTCTAATTCTAAAATAATTTTATTCCCAATAAACCACAACTAATTTCTAAAATGTCTTTCTGGGTGTCAAAAAAGGATAATTTTCCAACGTTGGTTGTAGAATTTCCACTTTGGTGTTTAGCTACTTATTAAGTACAAACTGCTCCTAACATGTTTTACTCACATGACACTTTGGTTCCAGTTTTACAATGTTTTCAGCCAGAAGCAAAGAAACAAGTAGCTGCAAGTGGGTAATTAGGGTTATACTGGGAGTTTTGGAGGTGGGTGGAATGTTCTTAAAATCTGAACATCTGGTTGTTATAGTCAGTGAGCAATAAATGATTAAAGTACCACTGGCACCAGCTATCAGAAACAAGTCCTGAAGCTGCAGCTGATGTGGGCTTGGTTTCCAATGATTTAAAAAATCTAAAATGTGACTATCTCACATTATTCACCCACCTGTGCCAATTAATTTCATTCGGTATTTCATACAGTATACGAACATGTCTGGTTTTTGTCATGGTGTTGACAGTCTTGCTCTCTACAGCCCCCCCACCCAAGTACATGCAAAGGTTCTTCCTTATGCTGAACACTGGGATAAGTAGTGTGATTGCTTTTTTCCCGTTTGTTGCCTTTTACCAATTATCCAAATTGGGAATTGGATTCACTAATTCCCTATGGATGTTATTAACCTCAGTGAAAACAAATTATTTAAATAACAACTTCATGTTAATTACAAACTGAAAGCAAATACGGAGAGCTTTTTGATTCCAGAGTTACTATTTTCCCTGGATTTAGTTTTCTTAAAGAGGACTTTGATGCTATGTATACTGCTTATAGAGGAAGCTGGGATGTAGTGCCCTGCATAATAGAGTAAGTTCATCAAAGGGAACTTTTCACCAAAGTCTTTTTTATTTTATTTTATTTTATTTTATTTTATTTTATTTTATTTTATTTATTTTTGTATGTGTATGAATGTACTGTCTGCATGCAGGTCTGTGAACCCATGTCGTGCAATGCCGCGGAGGTCAGAAGAGGGTCTCAGATTCCCCTGGAACTGGAGTTCTCCTGGAATTGGAGTTACAGACGGTTCTTAGCTGCCATGTGGGTGCTGGGGATTGAACCCGGGTCCTCTGCAAGAGCGTCGGTGCTCTTAACCACTAGGCTATCTCTCCAGCCCCCTCACCAAAGTCTTAAATGTTACTTTTTTGCTTGCTGCAAGAAATTAAGTCATCAGATTTAAAACACAACCAAAACACTTTCATTTTACCCAAAATGGAGATAGAATACTAAAATTATAAGGAAAAATGCATCATATAACCCAGATTTCTAGAATGCTCAGAAGTTGATATAAATGATCTGTGGAGGACAGATGCAAGTTTTGAAGCTAGGACTTTCTATCTCCTTCTCCTGAGGCCTTTTCTACCTAGAGCTACAAAGACAAGAAGAATCATTCAAGGAAGGGGAACAACCAGCATGGTGGTCCTGTACTAGGAGGCACTTTGGAAGGTCCATTTGTTACTTGTCCTGTTAATTTAGGTGCATTTTCTGCTTCCTGAATCAAAGGTATTATCCATATGTGGTTACCAGAGGCTGGGAAGGTTAGAAGAAGGGTGAAACAACTCAGCCATCAAGAGAGTAAGCTGAGGACATTCTTCAACAAAAATGTTCCACAGAGAAAGTACTAATTCCGTGACTACATCGGAAGAATTACTTGTTTAATGGTTTAAAAGTCCAAGGAAACAGAAATGTTCTAATGCTGCATCTCAAAGTCCTCACTCACATACATGTAATAGACACATTAATTTGACTTCAGCCCATTCTGAAAAAGGCACTCAATAGCCAGCATTGTGGGTATTCCCTACTCTAGGTTGCACCTTAGACACAGTTACCAAGTTCTCAGTTCCGATCCCTGCTTGCTTTACACATAGAGTCACCGAGTTCTCAATTCCAGTCCTGGCCTTCTTTATACATAGAGTCACCAAGTTCTCAGTTCTGATCCCTGCCTGCCACTGAGTAGCTGCCTGAGCTTTGGCATCCAAGTGACTTTAATCACATGCTTTCCATGCCCTAATTTCTTCATAGTCTTGAGATCTTGTAGGGACCCAATGAGACACTGTACAGAGACTATCTTCTACCTCATTGTGTGGCAGCATATGGCACATCTAGATGCTGAAAATTCGCTGCTTCCTTTCCTCACCTTCTCCTTTGAATTTCTCTACTCACCTAAAAATAATAACATCCCATGGATTTTCTGAAAAAAGTAGTTTAGGTTTTCTTTTTCATTTTTTCCACAAATTCCTATGTATACGTCAAGTTCTTTTATCATACTCCCTGCTATTTTCTCTTTTCCCCTTCCTACTCTTGCAGAAACCCTTTCCCCAAGTCTCCCTCCAGTTTATTTTGGCCACACACAGTTGGATTAGGATTCTTTACATGCACATGGGTGTGGGGTAATTGACTCGAGCAAGGGCCACTTACCAGTGGCTCCACCACTGAGGAAATTTACTTCTCCTCTCAGCAGCCATTAGCTGGCCTTAGCTCCTCAGGGATAAGTGCAGCCTCATGAGTTCCTCACACACTCCTGGTGAGTTGTTGACAGCTGCAGGTCTTGTGTAGGTAACCAAGGTGGCTATGAATTCATGTGTGCAACAGCCATGTCAGTGCAGAAGACAGTATCCGTACACTCATCCTTCCAGCCCTTGCTCTTAGATTCCTTTGTTACTTATTGTTGTTTTTGTTTTAATTGTCTGTTTCGTTTTGTTTTGTTTTGTTTTTGATCTTTCTGAGACAGGGTCTCCCTATAGCCTCAGCTATCCCAGAACTCACTACAGGCTGGCCTTGAACTCACAAAAATTTGCCTGCTGGAATTAAAGGCATGCACTACTATGCCTGGTTTGTTTTTGCTTTTTGAGATAAGCTTTCACCATGTACCCTGGACTGGCCTGAAACTTGTTGAGTAGACCAAGCTTGCCTCGAACCTGCAAAGATCTGCCTGCCTCTGCTTCCTGAGTGCTGGGATTAAAGGTGTGCACCACCACACCTGGCTTCTGGCTCTTGCATTCTTTCTGCCCTTCTTCCTCCTGTGGAGGAGGTGATCTAGATGTCCTATTTAGGGCTAAGCATTCAATTGTCACTTTGACTTAAGATTTTCTGCATTTACCACCTCTTATGGTGAAAAGTAGCTTCTCTGATAGGTTAGGATTTATATTTAATTTGACTTTACTGGAACCAAAACATTAGTTTTAGTAAGTGAGGCAATCATATTTTCAAAGAGAGGTCAGAAATTTGATTTTCGTTTTTAATTATGTGCCCAGACTCTACAGTCAGGTTGCATACAGAACGAGTCACATGTCAGTCCATGGGGGGCTTTCCCTATGTCTCTGATCTACAAAAAATTAATACAGCCTATTTTACTAGGAGGTGTTGCAAAAACTAGTGGCAAGAGTAACTTCTGTCCACTAGAAATTCGGGCTTTCTTTCTGGGGCACAGGAACTGAGGAGGCTGTCCAGCCAGGACTCACACTTCCTAAATGTCCTTCCATTTAGGGGGCAGGGCCTCCGTCACAATGGCAGTGTTAAAGTGTGTTTTGCCCCTTGGACCCTGAAGCTGTGGAGAGTACCTTGCACACTTTCTTTCTCCTCACATCTGACAGATTTTTGAAGCTCAGTATGGCTTGGAACTATATCTTGTAGATGGCAATTTCCATCATGGCTGAAGATAAATAGACTCCTAGCAACCCATTGGGACCAGTTAGTAACTTCTGTAATTCCAGTTCCCACCAATAGTCCTGCTACTGTCTGAAGAGAAGAACTAAAATTACAGGGGCCCAGTGGACGAAGGACAGAGTTTGGTTCAGGAAGCCAGGGTTTAGACAATTGCTATGGGTTAAGACTTAGGGAAGGGGTGTTGCCATGATCCCTCAGTTGGATTACTCGATCCCTTATGTCTATTGTAAGCCAGTTAGTTTGTAACCTTATCATTTTACATTGCTTTGTTCTTGCCTTAGTGAAAGGAGCTTGCCCATGAGACCACTGCTGAGAGAGAACCATTTTTTTTTCAGTCTGTTCCCAAGATCCATGGAGAGAGAGAGAGTGTGTGGTGAGTGGGAAAAGGTCCATGATGGTAAATTATACTAAGAAAGGAGTAAGCAGCTCTAACACAGGAGAATGATTGTAGATAACAATGATGTACTGTGGATTTCAGGATGCTAGAAGAAGAGATAATGTATGAGAAGATATGTTCAACCATATTTAAACATTACAATGTATGAATGTGTTGAAACATTATACATCATCACCTTATTATGTACATTTTTGTTTTATAGATAAGTTAAAAATACACTTAAAGAGTTTTAAGTCATTTCAATTTCTGAGTCTGCATGTGGACTCAGAACAAGTGGTAGTTTAGTCAGGCTGGTGGTATATGTTGCTTGAGAAGCACCATTTAAAATGAAGATTATAAAGGATGGCCCCATACCTATGTGCAAATGGTCAGCATTAATTGGGCTCAGAGGATTATTAATTGGAGCTGGAGTATCCCACAGGGATTAGAAGGAAGAAGTGTGGGCAGATATGATCAGAATATATTGTATATGTGTGTGACTTTTCAAAGAATAAATAAAAACACTAAAGGCCTTTAGAAAAAGCTGTATGGAAATCAACGATGATAGAAGCATGAGATTAAAAGGAGTTACCTTCAATTTACCTGTAAAGTTCATGATGTCATCTTTCTTTACCACTGAATAGTAACACAGTCCCAGAAAACCAAATGGTGAAGACGAATGGTTTTCCTCATTTGTGGATGCTAACACCAAATCCTCAGATGAAAGGCAAGCAGAACAACATTATTGTTATATTTCTGTTTATCTGAAAGCAACTATGTTGCTAAAATGTAAATCTCTCAATGGGCTCTAGAATCTACCCACCACTTATTTTCAGACCCTGTAATTACTGTATATGGGTGGAAAGTATGTATTCATATTTTTAGAGTAATATAAAATTAATGGAGGAAAATGTGAATTCTTAAATATAAAAAAAATACTGAGAGAGAGATGCAGGACACTTATGGCAGAGTGCATGATATGAGGTGGGTGGGGGGAAGGGAAAGGGGAATATGCCTAAATTGAACTGAAAATGATGTCTGAAATACACAAAACACTAATAAAAGCATAAAAAGGAGTTACCTTATAACAGAGAAGCATTGACCCTACTAGACACCATAAGGGAGCAAAGTAAAACCCAATGCCAGGTGTATTCATTACTTTTCTGTTGTTGTGATAAAACACCATGACCAAGGCCACTTATAGAAAGAAGAGTTTCTAAAGAGTTAAAAGTTCATCATGAAGAGGTGGTGGAAGTGGCCAAAGCACAAAGCTGAGCACTCACATCTTCAAAGAGGCACGCGAAGGAGAGAGACCAATATATTCTAAAGCTCAGCTAGTGATTTGCTTCCAGCAGCATGACCACATCTCCTAAAGGTTCCATGACCTTCCCCAAACAACACCACCAATTACCAGTGTCCAAATATTTGGCGTCAATGAGGGACACTTCCATTGAAACTACCACACCAGAAATGGACTCCCTCTTTTGAAGTTGTTGGCTAAGGGTCCCAGAGAATCACAAGCAAGACTGATCACTGTCCCTGCTCTTAGTTACCCACCAGAACTTCACAGTAAGTCCATACTACTGAAGACACTACGTACATGAGCTGTCAAAACAAACAAGGAGAAACAAAGCTGGTCCTGACTTCAAAGCCTTGTCTTTGCAGGCTAACTTTCAGCATGCTGACAGATTCTATGTATGCTACTAGAAGAAAGCAAAATAATCACCCTTACCTAGCTGTGAATCCTGTGAACTATCAGTTGCTACTGGTCTGGCAAGATAATCTCATGGGTGCAACAGTGGCTTAGATATTAAGTGGGAATAACCAACCACTTTCTAGTTGAATTTAGGCTCCACTTCATAGGCTAGAATACAGGCCTGACATTAATATCAGGCTTGGGAACCTAGGGCTAGATAGGTCACAGGGCATAAGAGAGAGCCTAATACTAGTTTTCTACTAAACAGTTATAATATTAAACTTTCTCTTTTTTTTTTTTTTTTTTTTTTTTTTGGTCTTTTTCAAGACAGGGTCTCCCTGTAGCCCAGCTGTCCTGGACTCACTCTGTTAGACCAGGCTGGCCTTGAACTCACAAAGATCCACCTGCCTCTGCCTCCCAAGTGCTAGGATTAAAGGCATGCACCACCATGCCTGGCCAAACTTGTGCTCAATGACTTATTATTATACCATTAGATTAATGAATCTCTCAGCTCTAAGAGAAGCTTCTTTATGCAGCAGATGATGATTAACACAGAAACTCACAGCTCGTCAATGTGCAGAGAAAAGGAGACTTCAGAGTGATTGTCCCTGAATTGGATACCTGTATAAAACTTCTGCCTCGCAAGTTCATGGATCACTGTAGAAGAGGTGATAGAAAGTTTGTAAGAGCCAGTTGTAATGGATGACCACATGAAACAGAGTTTTCCCACATGAAACAGAGTTTTCCGGCTAGGCAGTTACTCATGTGAACTCACTGCAATGGTGAATCCTATGTAAGCTCAAGCCAGACAAAACAGCATAGACATGGGGAAGTGGGTAAGGAATCATGATCCTACCTGAGGAACTTCTGGTAACCAATGGTTGTTGGGAGGGGGAGAGTCAGTCTCATTTAAGGTATGACTCTTACTAAGTTTATTAGACTGTATAGGCATATATATATATATATATATATATATGTATATATATATACATGTATTCAAATACATACATGTGTATAATTGGGCAGGGGTAGTAGAAGCTATAGATAGAGGAGGAGAGATCTAAATACAATCAAAATATATTGTTTGAAATTTTCAAAAAGTCAATACAAATGAGGATTGAAAGTTAAGCAATTATTTGTATAAAAGTTTAAGCTTAAGCATCAAATATAACGAAAGCATGAATGAAAATAAAAGTGTATCAGGTGGGACCTGGACGTTCTAATCTTTGCCCCAGAGAAGCTGCCATCATTCCCAGTAAATGAGCAAGAGCTGAGAATTCTGAAATGTCTTGTTTGTCAGCAGGCTGTGGCTTTTTTTTTTGCAACACTTAGTATTTATAACCTGAATCGAGGGCAGTCAACTTGCTTTTCTAGCTCAGGAAGGAAGCAGAGCTGTGTCTAACAGGTATCCCACAACTTCAGTGTTTACACCTTACCCTGCCACTGAAATGAAGTTTCTGAACTGTTTTCAGAAAACATGAATTTCTATTGTAAGTAAATGAAACAATGCAATGTTCAAGGCATTTTGCAAACTATAAAACACTTTTAAGATGTAAATTATCATCATAATATTAGGATCCTCCTCTCCCCATGGGAATGTTTTTGAACTCCTCAAGAATATAAATGTGTGGGTTCATCATGTCATAATAAAATAACTATTTCTGGTATAATCTAGTTTTTCACATTTTCTTTTGTGGTTTTGTGCTAAAGTATACAAGACTTCCTTCCCCCAAATACAGAAAGATGCTTGCATGCACACGCGCATGCGCGCGCGCGCGCGCATACACACACACACACACACACACACACACACATCAGTGGCTAGTTCTGCTACTTAAGCAACCAAATTCCAAAGTGATTGTCATCAAAACCACTTCACAATGTGTTTGCATCTGGTCCCAACGCATCTGCAGGGCAAATACTTCTGTTTCTCTGAGATGTGCACCATGGTTTGCTGCATAGTACAGCTGCAGCAAAAACAGTGTTCATACCCTCTAGTCAGGACTCTAGAGAATGGAAAGAAATATGTGAAAAGAAAGCAAATGCTTTCGATGGAGCAAATGGAAACACTGCCTATAGCAGTAGCAGGTGCAAATGACTGCACCATGTTTCCTGCTTTGGACGTTGGAGGTACCCCTTTCCCTAGGTTGATGCACAATCTGCTCCTTGGGTTGCTGTGGGAGGAGTGAGATGCAGTCACTGCTGTGGTTGAAAATTCCAAGTATTTTGAGGATTTTGATCTTTTTATTTAAACAAAAGGGTGCTTTTGTAGGTGGGAGACCAAATGTTATTCTGAGATGTTGCTGGGTGGGGCAACCAAGAGTGACTTGCATGATTACATGGTTTACTGCATTTGTAGGCACGTTTACACACATGTGTTTTCTATTTTCATTCAGAGGATTAAAAAAAGATTAGAACAGTGCATTAATGAGCTTTCTATCACTAAAATGAAATACCTGAGATAATCGACTCATAAAGAGAAAAGATCATCTCCACTCCAAGACTGGGCAAGAACAGTGCTTTGGGGTGGGGGGCAGATGGCAATGGCACAAGGCAGGGCGAGCATCTCACCTCATGCCCACTATGCAAGACAAAGAGACTGGCTGCACGTTCCCCTTCAAGGGCATGCCCTCGATGAATGATGGACCTCCTGCCTTCTAAAGGCCCCACCACCTCCCACGAGTTCCATGCCAGGGATCAAACCTTTAACATGGGGGGTCTTTGGAGAGTATTCAATACCCAATTATCACAAATTCCTTAATGCACAAGAAAATTCAATATACTTTATCTTAGTTACTAAAGCTCAGTACTCACGTTCTATTGCAGAGCATATGTGTATTTTAGTTGGAAAGGCAGCCCCAGAGGAAGATAGGATCTGCGCTTTTGAAACTAAATTCTAGATCCTTTGCTATTGTGTGCCTTCTACTCCACCTCAGTAAGGTATACAGACTGAGGTTTGTATGTATGGGGAAAACCAAACACTAAATAGACAAGAGCAGCACAAATGAAACAAAACCTAAGAGAGTAAAATGGTATTAATGGAAAAAACAAATTCATTTATTTACTTTATTTTTCTTTTTATGTATTCCATGCATAATTTTTCAATCAGTCTTAATCACCTTTACACTCCCTTTACCCTACGCACCCTCCTGCAGCACCCCCCCCCAAAGTTTGCACATTCTGTCATTTGTGCTAGGGTCCATGGCACCAAACTACTCTCCCCAGCCACTCCTCGGTGCCAGTTCATCCCCTGAGCTCTAGTCAGCCTATCCAGAGTCCTTTCCTAAAGAAGGCAGATCATCTACACTGAACACCATCAACAGCCAAAGTTGGGCTCTGTTACCCATTTCTGCAGTTCTGTGCAGGGTTTTTGTCCAGCTGAGCTTTCACGGGTCTTGTGCATGCTGATACCAATGCTGTAGTTCATATGAACAGGGTCCCTTTTGGCTTTGCTTCACCTCCCTGGATCTTACAATCTTTCTGCCCCATCTTCTGCAATGTTTCCTGAGCCCTGGGTGGGTAAAGCTGATTTATAGGTGACTGGTCCATGGAACCACACTCTGTAGACTCCTAATCTTCAGGGTTTGGTCATTAATGCCTTTTTGAGTTCTTGGATTCCTGTTGTATTAGGGAGCTTCCTTAACTAGAGTTATGAGGTAGTTAATACCTTCTTGTGTCCTTGTTATATGATGCTTGGGGCTTATTATGTACAGAGGTCATTGTAGATGTGTCACTTAGGCATGAGCAATTCACAGACCACGTCTTTGTGTGTCTAGTTGTGTTACATTTCTCTTGCTCCACTCTGGGCCCTCGTCTGAGTGAGTTGACACAGACAGATCTTGTGCTGGATGCGATGTCTCCATTGCCACAAGTCACATGTGCAAGCTTCCAGTGGCCTGAAAGCCTCTATTTCCCTATGTTACAATCGTTCCAGCCCCTCTTCTGGAATAGTTCCTGAGCTGTGGGTGGGTACAACACTCATCAAAGAAGCTTCTTTTTGCAACGGGTGGAGGCTACTGAAGAGTTCCAAAACTGGTCTCGCACAGAGAATAAATGTATAAGAGATGCTGAGCCCTAGGTGCCATATCTATAGTGGGACCTCTACACCTAAGATCGTGTAACATAGAAGAACAGGGAGTAGAGAGCAAGCTGGTGCGTCCCATCTTACCTGTGAACTTCCTCATGTAACAGAGTGCAGTGAACCCAGAAAGCCACACCTGGCCACGTTTTAGGGACTAAGAGATGACAGAGCGTGTCTCTGAATGAGAACCCTATGTTATTATTTATTTTTCTTAGGTTTGAAACCAATATTCCATAGAAATTGATTGCACTTAGAGTCTCAATGTCAGAACAATAAAACTTAAAGGAAAACAGTGCTCTATAACCAACTTCTTTCTCCTCCAAACTAATGGAATCCTTAAGCTTTCAATATGTGTATCCTTGGAGAGTATTCTGGAAGACAGGAGGCTGTTGAGGAAAATGCTTCTTCCATTGTTCCTGCTCTTATCCAGGGAACAGCTGCTTTGACTTAGATAAAACTTGAGATCTCCAACATCTGATCAGTCAAAGGTTGCCTAAGTGTCCTTAACAGGTCCTACTTCACATGTTGGTATAGCAATATCTTTTAGTAAGCACAGGATTTTCAGGTTGTACCCCCAAGTCAGTGAGAACTGACAGATAACAGAATTGTATAAGAAACCTGATGAGTTGTGCCTGGATTTGAGAGGCCCGGGCTTCCCTCCACCAGAAAATGCTGATGATGTTCTCTTCTTCCTCTTTGTTGTCTTCTTTTTACACCTCCTTCTTCTCTGATCCTATGAGTGTCTTTCACCCTCATCTAAAAGTAGATTTTAATGTAAGATTACTGAAACAAAGCCAAATATATTCCTTTTCTTCTGAAGCTCATGGTACCTGAGCACAGGGAGGCCTAGGACAGTGTCTTCCTTGCCTCTCTTCCCTTTCTTCTTTGCTCCTCTAGTTTGTATCTTATTGTGATGAAAGCGGAGAGAGGACATGGATGTCTCATTTTCTTAGAGGCCTCTTCTAAGAACTGTCTCACATCAAAGTTAATGTGTTACAGCACAGCCACATCACACAGCCAAGGAAACCCTGAGTCCCTTGTGGTAGAAAATGACTCTAGCATGTCAACTGCTTTTCTTGCCAAGCTCAGAGTATGTGCCTTGTCTGACCTAGGGATTCCTTTAGCATAGACCTACCCAATCACCTGGAGGTAGAGATGACGGTGTTCAGGGTAGGAGGCTATATGTCCAAGGAACCCTCCTCATATGCTAGGGATGGATTCTGAGGACTATTCTGTAGCCTTCTGGAAGGTCTCCAGCAAGATTAAGCCACACTGCCCACAGCTACACAGTCCACTGAGTTGTTTTTTTCTGTCTTAGACAGTTTGCTCAATTCCTTCCTTGGGTTTCTCAAACTTACTTCTTACTACCTGACCCAGATCCTCTGCTTAGGGTCTACCTTAAAAGTGCCACATGCTGATACAATCACTAAGCATGGCTGAACATAAAAGGGCTTGGCCACGTTCACCATGAAAATCTGCATGATGCTGATGCTTCTATTTTAATGGAATTTCCTACTAATAAATCCTTATTTAGACAGGAGTTGTGGATAATTATAAGTCTTAGGATACATTATTTAATTTATTCATTAGAAGCTACTATTATATGCAATTATTATGTTATATATTACAAAGCAGTGTCAGAGAGGATAAATGACTTATCTAAAATTATAGAAAAGATAGAAGCTTGAGGTTCATTTTCACGTGTAGTTCCCATCATCTTATCCTGCACTTAGTACACTTGTCTTTTATGATCAAACTTATAGAAAGAGGATTTATAGCAAGGAATTAGGATTCTTTCTTACCCTCTGTTTCCTACCTTTTCCAGTGGGGAATGCAAATGAGCATTTTAATTGTGTAAATTATAGCCATAGCCCATCCCTTTGTGCAATTACGAGTGCATAATCACTGGAAATAGCTCATTAATTGGGAAATGGAAATTTTGCTATATATTTGTATGATATTTCTTCTCATCTTGTTCCCAAAGCAATCTCCTAGGAGAGATGGTGATGGGGGTGGACAGGGTGGGTGTTAAAGAGACAAGATGAATTATGCTTAGCAAAAATGAAGATCTGGGGTGCATGACTCACGTCAGATTGCCTCTCCCCGACCCACACTGTAGACTGTGGATTTGTCAATGCAAAAACACAGCTCTTTCCTCAAAGAGAAAGAGCGATAACTTATTCTGAAACCAAATATGAGTGACCATAGTACAGAAACATAGATTCACGCTGCCCCGGCATACCGTGTTCCACTGTGGAAGTGGTTACACGAGATTTGATTAATTACAGAGTGAAGAAAGTCATAGACCAGGGCATTTATCAAAGGTATTGGACGGAGTCCCTGGAGTGGGCTACAGGGGAGCCAGGAATGCTCTGTTAATATGCTTAGCTTTCCCATTGGTGGAAGCCTTTGGCTTTCCAAGAATACATTTTAAGGACTGTGATATCACAGAGCTCTTAGGTTAGAGACAGTGGTAGGCAATGGCTGCTTAAAATAGTCCAAGATCATTTTACTTTGGTCTCAACATTTTAACTCTCCCTAAGCACACTGTTGAGTTATTTGGCCTGATAGTTTCTTTAACACAGGTGCAGCCCCGCCCCCCTTCCTAGGAACTTCAGTTCACAGGGGAAAATTTTTCGCAATACATACTTTGAATAACATGGACACTTATTTTATTGAAAAGATTAGCTCACCATGTCTGCAGCTCTTAATGTTAAAAAGTTAAGTCAGGTGTGGTGGATCATGCCTTTAATCCCAGGCATGATTGGGAAGTAGAGGCCGGTAGATCTCTGTGAGTTCAAGGCTAGCTTGGTCTCTATAGCAAGTTCCAGGAAAGCTGGGGCAATAAGGAGACCCTGTCTCAAAAAGATCAAAAAATAAAATAAAATAAATTATTAAAAATTAAAGAATCCCAGCACTCAGGAGGCAGAGGCAAGTGGATCTCTGTGAGTTTAAGGCCAACCTTATCTACAGAGTGAGTTCCAGGTCGGCTACAAGGAGACCTTAAAACACCCTCCAAAAAAATTAAGTTAATACAACAAAGAAATTATCAGACTTTTTCTAAGGAATTAAGAGATCAGTGTTCACACAACAGCTGTGACATACACACTTGAATTCTGTGCATGTCAGTAAACAAAAAATTAACCCCTAGTCTTAAATGAGTATATTACTAAAGTCTGTACTTTTTTGTTTGCTTGTTTGTTTTGTTTGTTGTTTTCTTTTGGTATTTTTGACACAGGGTCTCCTTTTAGTCCCAGCTTGCCTGGAGCTTACTATGTAGACCAGGCTGGCCTTGAACTCACAGAGATCTGCCTGACTATGTCTTCTGAGTGCTGGGATTAAAGGTGTATGCCACCACATCCAGCCCAAGCCTGTACTTAAAATTTTTTATTTTATTTTATTTATTTGTTTATTTTATGTGTATTACAAATGTACTGTCTGCATGTAGGTTTGTGCACCCGTGTTGTGCAATGCTGAGGAAGTCAGAAGAGGGTGTCGGATTCCCCTGGAACTGGAGTTAAAGGCAGTTCTCAGCCCTCATGTGGGTACTGGGCATTGAACCCAGGTCCTCTGCAAGAGCAGTCAGTGCTCTTAACGGCTAGGCCATCTCTCCAGCCCCAAGCCTGTATGATTTTATGCTCTTTCCAGTGTGCTTCAGATGCCTCTGAAGATAACAAGGTCACTGCTCACAAACTTTCTAAAATAGAGGCATGTATCATACCTAACTCTCTAGTGTGTCAACTTCCTAGTTTGTGAGTTTTGGAGGGAAGAAGAACATGAATGTAAATGAAAGTTCTGCACAGCAGGAAGAAAAACTCAGGTTCAATGACATGCATAGATGCTGAAATTTTCTTACCAGTTTTTGTTCAAACCTTTCTAAACAAACTGGTCTCTTTTGTTTAGGAATCTTAAGACTGCTGGACCTGTGCTCTGTTATTTCACATCAAGGTAGAATTAGTTTTTCCGAATTTTACGTCATAGAATCTTGCTTTATTTTGCACTGACTGTGTTCATGGGAAATGATGTAAAATTTCAATGGTTTCTGTCCAGTTCTCATCCTGGTCTGTTAAACGACAGTGAATTATGTTAAATATGGAGATAATGCAGATACTTCCCTGACACACTGTGGGAGTCCATCATTGACATCATTGACTTCTGATTTGACACATCGTGATACTTTCCCATTTCTGTGATGAATTTTGCATGATTACAAGTGGCCATTGACCTGAGGAAGACTGAGGAGTTCCACTTCCAAGAAAAAGGAGTGATAAGTCTGAGCTTCTGTGATGAGTGTTGAGTTCACTCTTTATATCTATATTTCACTATCTACTTCATTTTTATATAATTTGAAATAGGATGACTTTAGGTCTGTTATGGCCTATATTGTATCATTAACACACACCTATTTTTGGTGTTTTTTTTTTTTTTGTATTTGTTGTGGTTGTTTTGAGGAATTGAGAGTATAGTAAAAGAGTGGGACTTTAACTTCCTTTATTTAGAGAAAGACTGGTTTAAAATAGGTTTTAAGAGAATAAAAGTCTGTGAAATGCCCACCCCTAAGTAACCCATCTACAGTGCAACCTCTGCACCTAAGGCTCAGGAAACGTAGTGAACATGGCTGCATCTCTCAACTCTCACTAAGGAAGCTTCCTCATGCAACAGATGGTGATTAGCACAGAATGCCACAACTGACAGAATGGTAGAGAATAAGAGACTGCACGGTGCGTGTCCCTGGATAACATTCCTATATTAAATCTCTGCCACCCAGGAATAAGGGACTGTTGTGCAAGAAGGGGCAAACAAGTGTGAGAGCTGGGATGGTGGATGACCTCAAGGAAACAGTTTTCTAGGCTGTTGGGTACTTGCTCAACTGAACTTTCAGCAATGCTGACAGCTTGCACAAGATCCATGCAAACTCAAACCAGACAAATTTCCAGCAAAGAAGTGGGGAAATAGGTAAGAAACCCCATCCTTAGCTGAGGAACTGTTGACAGCCGTTCACTGCTGGGTGAGGGAAAGTTAGTCTTCTTTAAAGGAGTGAGTAGAAAGGTTGACTAGGCTCCAGTGGATGAACTCAGACCAAGTGACAAAAACTCACATCTGGAGATAAAATCTTCACTTCATAGGCCTTAAACATATATGACAGAATGAATGAAATCTGATGGGAAGGGCATGGTTGGGTTACAGAAGGGTGAGGGAGTCTAAATATGACTAAGGCATATTGTACAAAATGTACAAAAATTCAATAAAAATAATAAAAGAGGAAGCCCAGATCTGCCTCCCCTAAAAAATAAAATGGATTTTTATTTCTGGGAAACTCAAAGGGGAGAAAGGAATGTTTTAATTGAAAACATGAAGATTTTCAACCTCTTTTCCTTTTAATCCAGAATCAGGAAATACTTTCAAAAATATGCTCCAGTTTGACACATTGAACTGTGTAGGTGAAAGAGAGCTGAGCTGAGCTCTGACTGGAGGCTTAAAAAGAAAGATTTGGAAACTAATTTTCTCCAAATGAAGAAAGTAGAGATTTTGCATTCCCATCCATAGTTTAGTCAAAATTAATTGAGGGGCTAGAGAGATGGCTTAGCAGTTAAGAACACAGGCTGTTCTTGCAGAGGACCTGGGTTTGAATCCCAGCATCCATATTGCAGCTAACAACTGTCAATGACTCCAGTTTCAGGGAATCCAGATGCCCTCTTCTGTCTTCCATGGGCATTGCACAACACTGCACTTACATATATGCAGGCAATATACCCATACACATCAAACAAAGATAAAAGTTTTTTTAATTAATTGAAACCTACTCGATGTTTCCTTTAAAACCTTTTTATGGATAAGGTTTATTTTGATATACATTAATATAGAATTTTCCGAGAACTAAAATGTTACAAACCATTTGAAAATTACTCCCTGACCACATGTTACCACAAGTATCTTTATCCAAGATTACTTGGGCAAAATAGCTCTCACCTCAGAGGGAGTAAGGGACAGCTTAGTCATAACCCAAGTTTGAGTGACCATTGCCTAGGAACTAGACTTCACATTGTCCTAAATAACACATTGTAATATTTGGCCAACTTTTAGAGTTGTAGAACAAAAGGATGTAGTTATTGAGGCATTTTCAAAATTCACTGGTGGGAACTGTAGGTATTGGGTTATTCAATGACAATCTTAGCTTTTGATTGGTAGAAGCTAGTCATCTGTTAAGTTAAAACACCTCCAAAGGTTTTTTTGTGGTTTGTTTTTCTGAGAGTGTCACAGACATTATTAGTCAGTTAGGGAGGTGGACAATGAATAGTTACCAAGAGGACTAAGGAAAGCTTAATCTAATTTGACTCTAGGCCAGCAAGATTCCAATTCCTCACAATTATGAAGCTGTAATCAATCAACAAGCATTGTAGAATCCAGAACATAGATGTGGCTTTATTTTCAAGGAAATTTAGTAATAGTAACTGGAAAACTTCAAGTTAGCAATATTTTCATTCACTTGAAATTCTATCACAGGATCCAATTTTATTACTATTACTACTTGTTAGACTTTCGGTTTATAGAATTTCTACTTTCTAATTTGTAAGAGACGGTCTTTTTTATATAGTGAAAACGTTTTAAATTTCATCTTCTGGCAGGTAGGAAGACTTGGACAAAGGAATTAGCACTTACTTGCTAGTATAAAAGCAAAAAGTCTCCAAGGACTTCTGGAAAAATATATTTCAATCAACGTGATTATTCAGCCAAGGAAGAATTGAGCTTTACTTTTATTACACTCAGTATTTGATTCTGAGAAGAATCTCAGGAGGCAAGGAAGCTGTCATTTAAATGATCTGTTTGCATGATAATGTGGAAATTGGCTTTCTACCTCTGAGGAGCAGATGCCTCAGACTCTTTCAGCTATATTTTAGGATTGAGAGAAGCTCTGCTTACATGTCTAAAGCAACCTTGGACTGGAAGGACTGGTTGGAATTTCTGTGTCAGTGCCTACACTGACCAGTCCTCTGATGTTAAAGTGACTTAGTTTTTCTTTATCTCTAGTTCTTCACTGATTATGTAACAAGCCTTTGTTCTGATCCCCATGCGCATTTCCTAGGCAATCACTTGAATTCCAGTGTGACTTCTAAATATGGTAGCACTCCACCAGCATTTCCCTTTTTGGCATTTTTGTAAAGAAGACCTTGAATTCTACATTTAAACCAGACACAAGAAACATTGGTTGAAAACTAAGAAATACTGTTTACAGAAAGACAAACAACACATGTTCTTGCCTCTTTGTAGATCTTAGCAAAGATCTTTAGATTTGAGTATGTAACCTTGAGAAACACAGAAGGCAGAAAAGTAGAAAGCGACCACAGGGGAGGGAGAAGGAACTCTAGGGGAGTAGTAAGACCAAGTTCTAGGGACAGAGAAAGGGGAGGGAGAGAGAGAACATTGCAGAGGGAGAGGGAGGAAGGAGAGATAAATCACATTAAGGGTGTTTGAAAGAGTCACGGAGAAGCATATTTTATAAGCACACACACAACACACACACAATTTAAACAGGGTGATAATGAACAGAGAGCAGCAGGGGTCTCTTTAAAGCAGCCTCTCATTTCTCTGGTCAGGCTGGGAGGAGCGGCTTTCCACCATCACTTCTCCTTCAGCTGCTGCCATGCACAACTTTGTCTCTCTTTTCCCTTTTCTTCCTCAACTTCCAGATGTCTGTTAGGAGTATAGTGCCAGCTCTTCCCGAGGATGGCTGTCTTAAACAAGACACCAGTTCGCACTTCTCAGTGGGAGTCAACACTTCCCAGACTCACCAGCACCTCTGGGATGTGCTGGGTCTTATCCCATTCTGTTTTATAGTTTCCTATTTTGCTTCAGTATTAAACTTTTCACCTTTTCTCCATCACTTCCTATGGCTTCCATTTATTCCCTCCAGCTGGTAGCAGACCATGCCTACATGTTGTCCACTATCTTCAATCCTTTCCTGCATGATGCTTTATATAATATTATTCATTAGAGTAGTAAAGTTGAGAGTGATAAGTTTTTAATTTTTTGAAACATCATCATACTGATTAGAAAATATTTTTTACACAATCATGTTTATCAAATTGTCACTTGAAGTACAGAAAATCTGGGGAAAAAATCTACTGAGAATTGCTTTTTAAAAGAATGGTAACTTTATGCAACAGGAAGATAATTCTTACTAACATAGGACAATACTAATGAATGGAATAAGTATAATATAGCAAGATCTGAAGTTTGAAGAACAAAACACTCTTACATAAAAGGAGAAAATGGGAGGGGTAACTATGAACGCTGCTCTACACTATACTACACATTTTCTCTCTCTTTCTCTCTCTTTCTCTCTCTGTCTCTCTACCCCTTCAACTCATAGTGTCAGTTTTTGTTGGTTGGTTTTACAAATAGTTTTGTATTTTATATACACTTCAGTTTTCTAAATTCTGCACTTTATTTTTTATAAAATATTTTTATTGATGTTTTGTGTATTTCATACATTATTTCTCAGTACAATTTAGACACATTCCCCTTTCCATACCCTCCAACCCACCCTAGTTCAGTTCATGCATTCTGCCATACATGTCTTGCATCTTTTTCTCAGGCTTTTTAAAGTTTTGCTCTGGAGAGGTTTATCATTGTGGACAGAAGTTCACCGTTTCAGTCAGTTCTCTGACACAGTCTTTTCCGTTGCTGTTATTCCATTCAATATGCATCACTCCAAAATATGCACTTATGCATGCCACATATATCCTAGGTTTTAGCATCTTCAGCATATTTTTTTAATTTTTTAAACTTTTTAAAAATTTTATTGATTTTTTATGTGTATGAGTGTACTGTCTGCATGTAGGTTGGTGCACCCATGTCATGCAATGCCGCAGAGGTCAGAAGAGGGTGTCAGATTCTCCTGGAGTTAAAGACGGTTCTCAGTCACCATGCGGGTGCTGGGGATTGAATCTGGGTCCTCTGCAAGAACAGTCAGTGCTCTTAACCTCTAGGCCATCTCTCCAGCCCTATTTATTTATTTATTTTTTAATTTTAATTAGGCTGAAAGATGTCATGTTTGAAGTTTCCTCCTTGGAAAGGCCAAACCACCATCAGTTCTGCCCTTGTGTTCCACACTGGGTTTTTCCTTTCTCATGGTCACTAAATGAGGTCCATTAAGCACTGTGTCCTGTCTTGATCTTCCTGTACTGGTCTCCATGATACAGCCTGGGTAGTCCAAGAATGGCAATCTATACTCTGAAGAAGTGGAAATCCCAGTAGCAGCTCAGTTTACAAGATGGTTGTCTCAGCAGTCCCCACCTGACACTAAAGGTTTGGAGGATACTTGGAGAGACATGAGTCTTCAGTCCATATTGGAAGGTTGAAAAGCTATGTCTCATGTCTTTGAAGGATGGCAAAAGCAGTGGCAGCCACAAGGTAACTGCACTTGCCAGTAAGACAGGAAAAACAACTGTGCTTTGTCTTTTTACTAATCTCAAGTTTTATACCTGAAGTACAATTTCTCAGGACTTACTATTTATTTATTTCTGGTTATACTTTCCTTTTGGAAGTTTAAGGCCACACAGTTAGCCTAGACTAACTAAGGTTTTTGTTTTCTCAAGGTCAGTTGAGGATCTGGTCCTCAAGGGTCACTCAGGTTTTTTGGAGGGAGAGAGAGCTCCTGGCTCCTTTTGGTTTTTCAATCACTAGTTCCATCCACTCGAGGACAAAATCAGGTTTGCTAGACCAAGCTTCCCTTTTTGAAGCATGAGCAGACTTTCTTCCTTATAGACTGGACACTGGCTGAAGTCCCATTAGTGGATCTCCAAGACTTCTCTACACAGGAAGACTGGTGACTCACATTTGCAGGACATTTCAAGAGATGCCTCCATGCATAGTCCCCTGGGACTTAGTTGACCTCTGAGGGCAAGTAACAAAGTTATCCCTTAAGACCCTTGGCCAAATTGGTATGGGCATTAAGTATGGTTGGTAAGCATTCAGAAAGGCTGGTGTAATAGATACGTTTAACTACTTTATAATATTTTAGAAAATGCTTAGACAAAAGCTCAAGCAGTCTTATATAGGAAATATTAAGAAGCACTCCCATAAAATAAATACTATGTTTTTTTTATCACAGTTCAAGCCAGGCTTGGTGGCACCGCCTTTAATCCCAGCACTTAGGAGGCAGAGGCAGGCAGATCTCTGTAAGTTTAAGTCCAGCTTGATCTGAGTTCCAGGCCAGCTGAGACTAAAGGGAGACCCTGTCTCAAAAAAGACCCCCCCCCAAAAAAATCACAGTTCATAATTAGTGGCCTTAATTCCTAGATTAGATCTAATAGTGTTGTATTTAAAAATTATATCATTATGAAAGTACATTATAGTTAAATAGCTCTGTTTTCAAGGATGGCGAGATGGCCTAACAGTTAAGAGTGCTGACTGCTCTTGCAGAGGACCTGGGTTCGATCCCCAGCACCCATATGGTAGCTGAGAACTGTCTTTAACTCCAGTTCCAGGGGAATCCAACACCCTCTTCTGACCTCTGTGGCATTGCACGACACGGGTGCACAAACCTACATGCAGACAGTACATTCATACACATAAAAAAGAAATAAAAATTTAAAAATCTTTAAAAAAATTAAATAGCCTATTTTCTTTTCCTCACAGCATTCATGTTAAAAACATGAACTCTACACTCTGGCTGGTCTGCTTTCAACTTTTTAACTTTAGCATAAGCTATTATTAAAAACTGGGTTTTACCTACCATAATTATTAGTGCTGCTTAAATACCTATATATCTAACTGCTTGTTCTTCATTATAGGATCGAAAGGTTACCCCGGACAAACTGTCAGCCCATGAAAGGAAACAGCCAGAATTGACCAGAGTCCAAGTCAACAGCTCCAGAGAGAGAGGACTGTTTTGCTTCTCGTCCACCTGTGCCCTTTTCTAAGCCTAGGGAACAACCTGCAGAAAGGGGGCGTGGTAGAATTAAAGGCTCTCGATTGGGGTGAATGGTGAAACTACAGCGATGTAGTCCGGACACTCATTTGATCAACTTCAATTGAACAAACAACATGTCACCCCCCACTGGATGGTGGGGCTGTGGGTTTGGACACAACAGCCTGTAGATTGGTTTTTGCAGAAGGATGCTTGTACTCATGGATTATCACTATAGCTACAAAGGAAAAAAAAAAACAGAGAAAGATGCAAGACAGTTATGGCAGAATACATGATCTGGGTGGGGTGGGGTGGGGGGCAAGGGAAGGGAAAAAACTGCCTGCTCCTGATTGGAAAAGTGAATGTACGAAATGCACAAAGTCAGCATAAAAAAATTAAAAAAAAAAACAAAAAAAACTGGGTTTTAGATATGCTTTTGTGAAGAGTTAACAATCATTCTTCTGTGGTTATCACCTCACAGAGACTATACATGCAGAAATACTAAAGCACCCAGTGAACAAGGAAGCCTGCAGTGCACGGAGCCTTCCAGGCTTTCTGACAGTCCCCGTTCGTTCCACAATCACAGGCACAAAAAGGGTGTCTGCCCCCGTGATGAGGTAATTAAGGTTTTATTTCTTGCTGCAATTTTCATCCAAAACAGGCATTTCTGTGATTATTAGTGATCTTGGATCTACTCTGTCATTAATTATTAGGGAGATGCAAATAAAAACTACAATGAAATATCACATCACACTTGTTAGAATAGCTGATAAAGATTAGAGAAGTGGGGAACTGGTGCGAAGAAAAGGCAGGCCCTTGTTCACTGTGGGTGAGAATCCAGATTGATGCTGCAATTACAGAAAGCCTATCTGAGGGGATCCCTAAGGAAATTCAATATAGAGCTACCACGTGACCCATCCATCCCACCTCTGGGTCCACACACTGGGGAAATGCAACCATCACCTCACAAAACGTCTGTACTCCTGTGTATGTGGTAGCGTTATTCACAACAACAGAGAAACCTAAACAGCTGAAGTGTCTGACAATGGATGAATTCACACAGAATTCATTATACATATACTTGTGAATATTGTTCAGCCTTAAAAACTGGACATTCTTCTGGTTACAACATGGATGTAACTATGGAAATTATATTAAGTGAGGAGATAGTCCAGCCATAGAAGGAGAAATATTACATAATCTCACAAATGTGGGAAAAGTTACAGAAACCGAATGCAACAGAAACTAGGAATTTTGTTCCTAGAGATGGGAGATAGTGGGAAAGGAGGGCAATGTGGGCAAATTATATCCGTAGTTCTGGAGGTCTAATGTGCCATTTGATGACTATTGCTATACCATTGTGAGGTGAAAAGCATGCTTACATTGGTAGTAGTTAAAGCTCAATAAAGGATCTACTCGAAGCAACAAAATCAAACAAAAGGATAACGTTGAGGATGATTTTCAGCCAATTCTACAGAAAACACAATTAAGACTCAGGCACTCCAAGATTTGATGGCTTTGAGATCATTGGAGAGAGCATTAGGGTAAATCAGGACATGGTGGCAAGAGTGAAGTCACTTCAGTTGATTCTTAGGGCAAAAGATAAAAACAACTTTTGCAGAATACAACAGGAAGAATGATTTCCTCATTACTCTGCTCCATAGGGCACTTGTCCTAAAGTATGATCCTGATGTTAAGGGGGCAGCACTTCACAGTCATAGTCCAAATCCCATAACACAGTCCTCCTTCACTCCTCCATCCTCATCATAAGAGATACAGACAAGAGCCACAGAATAACATGGGAATTTCACAGCCCAAGAACCNAGCTCTCCCCCCTCCCCCCCCGCTGGAGCTGGTGGGACCCCTGAGCTGCTGTAGTTTTGGGCACAACTGCTTGCAAATTGGTTTAACCTGAAGGATGCTTGTACTAAAAAAAAAAAAAAAAAAAAAAAAAAAAAAAAATTTGTGAAAACAAAACAAACCAAAAAAAAAACAGCGAAAGATGCAGGAAAGTTACGGCCAGAATGCATGATCTGGTATGGGTTGGGGTGGGGTGGGGCGGAAGGCAAAGGGCTTATATGGCCTGAACTTGAATTGAGCTGAAAATGATGTATGAATACACAAGCATCAATAAAAAAATGAAAAAATTGAAAAAAAGTCATTTAGACTTCCATAAAATGAATGCCCTGAAAGACTTCCGATTATCAACTCCTCAAAGAATTCTTTGAGTTTTCCTTTCCCTGCTTCTTCTCACTCTTCACTGTTAGAGATTTCATGCTCTTGACTTTTTTCGTATCTTACAATCTGGCTGACCTCTCATTTTTCTGGAAGAAAAGGCTTGTTAATGGAGGTGGCTTATGTGTTTCTCCTGGGCACTGCAGGTCTGACTTAAAGTCACTGCTGAGTGAATGCTGGCTGGCTGTGATGTGTGGCCCATCTTCTGCTATTGCTTTGTTTATCTCTCTTTGCATGGTGTGCTCTCTGCCTTCTAGGCCCCAAAACTTTCTCAGAACTGCTAGTCTAGTTAGGAAGCTCTTCCTTATTTTTCTAGGATCACACATATGAGTTATTTTTGGTGTGTGAAGAGCAGAAGTAAGCACGTGTCCTCAATTCCTAGGTTTAAAGTCCAGTATTGAATTCTGCTTTACTTTAACACTCTAGACACTAATTTTATTGAGGAATCATAGCATAACACTGATAATGAATAGAAAAAAGAAATTCTATGGTGTGGTTGTATGCCGCGACAGAGGAGGAAAAAATAAAGAAATGTGAGAACTTACTGATGCAGACAAAACATTCAAGTTCTTAGAACATGCGAAAAATTCCGGCTGGTACTGACCTCAAAATCACTTTTAGGGCCCTACTTTTTGTCGGTGCCATTATCGGTACAACCATTGCTACCCAGAGGAGAAGAGAACGAGAAAATCAACAGCTTCCCCGGGTCTACACTCTGAGAGCTACAATAAAGACTGGACTGGCAAGATATGCTTACTGCTGCACAAATATCATGAGAGTAGCAGACACTTTCTTATTGGTTTTAAGGCCCATTCCATAAGAGAGAACCCATAATTGGCACCATCCTCAGGGCCAATAACCTGTTTCTAGATAAGTCATAGATGCTAGGGCAGAACTTATGTCTATTATTCTGCGTTTAAACCGTCCTAGTATTAAACCAACTCCCAATGTCTTATACCCATTGACTCGGGCATTTCTCAATCCTCATCAGAAAACTTCTTCATGAATTAGATGATGATTAATGTGGAACCCACACTTGGTCAACAAGCAGAGAATAAGAAACGAGGACTTCAGACTCTCAGCCCAAAAATGCGCGATGGGACACCTATGGCCACCCTACCCGCCAGGACTCAGCGGATCAGTGGGGAAGAGGAGACCGCCAGCCTTGAAAAGCCAGATGGTGGTGGATAACTAAAAAAATAAACAGCATTTCCTGGACACCAACAGGGCCCTGGCCCACACATCTCATCACAGTGCAGTTATGGACAGCATGTAAAAGATTAGTACAGGCTCAAGCCAGATAAAACCCCAGCATGGAATTGGGAGGGGGTTACAGAGTCTTTCCTCTAGCTGAGGCATTTTCCTACTTTGGTTTCTGTAGTTGTGATAAAACACTGACAAACCCAACTTGAGGAGGAAAGGGGTGATTTCAGCTTACAAGGTCTGCGTCATCTTGTGGAAAGCTAATGTCTTTTATTGATGTTGCTTGTTAGAGTGCAGACATTCATGGGGCAGTTCAATTTAGATCATAGTCCTTTTCCCCTTCCCCCCCCACCCCACACCAGATCATGTATTCTGCCATATAAATGTCCTGCCTCTTTCTCTCAGTCATCTAAGGCAAATTCCAAGGCAGGAAACTCAAGGCAGAAACCTAGATGGCAGGAACTGCAGCAGAGACCACACTTGTGTTCAGTGTGCTCCTTTATCCAGCCCAGGACTATTGCCAAGGGTTGTGGCTCCACCCACCGGGGCAGTGGCTCCTCCTACATCACTTCAACAATCAAGAAAAGATCTCACAGACATGCCACAGGCCAATCCTGTAGAGGAAACTTCCTCCTTGAGCTTCTCTCTTCCCAGGCTGTAAGTCAACCCCCATTCCCTATCTGGTGCATGCGCGCTTGGCAATTGATAGCTGTGGGAGCAGCAGAGTCCATTGTCTTTAAAGCATGTTGGCCACTGGCGTTGAATACCCCAGGCATGGCACTGCACACAAGTATACAGTAAAGCACACTGGACACCAAGCTATGCTTAAAACACAAGAATGAGGAGAGACAAGTTGGTGAGATATTGATGTAATCTAGAGGGAACTTGGGGTTGGGACGCATGTATATTAAATACATGTGTGGTGACATTCTCAAAGAATCAAGGAAAATACTATAAAAAGAATTACAAAGAGTAGGAACAAAATAACATAGCTGGAAGTTATTAAATCTAATATGTTTAAATCAAAGATGAATGTATATCACTAAAAAGGGTCTGTGCATAAAAGAAAATATATCCAATCTTACTGACACATATATATTACTGCACATACAAACATTTCTTTTAATTACCATATGTATGTATAGTGTTATGATTCATAATTTATAGAATATTTTTTACAATTCTCATAGTCTATGGAAGATGATCTGTTAGGCTTCAGGTCATCTCACATGTTTTTCCCATAATGATGAAATGGCCATTATTTTATTGGAAAACTTCTATGCTTTCTTTCAGAGCAATACAAAGTTAGTGAAATTTAAGTGTAGAGAATGCCAATATCACCTAGTATAATGAAAGAAATGGTCACTCTGGGTTTGCTTTCAAACTGCAAACATGAAGAGGGAGGATCTCAGTACGTAAGGGAAAACTAAAGAAGGACATTTGTAGAGGTGAGAGGTGATTTCTTCTATGGCTTTATCCCCTGTATTAATTTCACTCCTATTGCTATGATAACTAATCTCGGACCTAAGGAGGCAATTGCTTGTTTTAGCTCAACAAAAGCCAGGTTTCTCAGCCATTTTTTGAGGCAGCGAGGTGGCCCAGAACTTGAAGACTCAGTCCTTATACACAGCAAGAGAAGACAGAGAATGGATTGGCCCCAGGCCTGGCTCAGCGCCCTTTTCCAATCAGGATCCAAACCAGGAACGGTGGCCCACAATGGGGGCGTCTTCCCACCTCAATTAACACACAGCCAACCTCCAGACAAGCCCACAGGCCAACCCAATTCAATAGTCTTTCCTTGATACTTCCTTCCCAGGTGATTCTAAATCAAATTGTGCAGTTTACAATTAAAAGTAATAATCACGTAGCTGGAATCTGACTGGTTTCATTTCGTAATTATTTGAAGTATTCTGTGAGAGTGGGCATCGTCTTTTTTTAAACTTACATGTCCAGAGCTTAGATATAATTCGTCTGAGTCACCCAGAGAAGAGCACCGCAAATTTCTTGTCACGATCACTTGTTATTTGCCCTCTGAGAAATTCCTTCTTAATGAAAAGAGAACAGATGAAACATTTCATATATAATGTATTAAGTTATTTCTTAATACCGCAAAACATGAAAAAAAAACTTGTTTCTGTGTTAGTAGTTCAGATGGAAAATGGCTTTTAACGAGTTTTACAAAAATTTATTGTTAAAGTCACAAAAAAGCTTCACATTTTACTACTTGTTACAATGATGGAGAGATGTAGAAGACCTCATGGGAAAGAAGGGACAAGGCTCCCGAAATTCCAACCCTTCTTCACAACAGACTTAGACTTAATATTTATACAGCATTTGGCATCTGAGGATATGGAAAATGCCCAGTGTCTGCTCCTGTTACTGCTGCACTTACTGCCTTATTCTCGTCACATTTTAATCAGTTCTTTTCTGTTTTGTGCAGCAGGACATTTCAGGGCTGACTCTTTTAAAGAGAGCTCTGTAGCCGTCTCCAGGTAAGCTGTCGTCAAGCTGTCCTCAGCTCAGACAGCTCCATCAGTTCTTAAGCCCAGCCGAACCTGGCAACTCCTCCAGTTAGCTCACAGATAACAAGTCTCTCTACTCTTGACATCTACTGGCGTTGCTTGCTTGCTTCACTGAAAAGCAGATTTCTGTGGGTAGATGTTGAATGTCCTCTTCCTCATCTCTTCTGAGCCGAACATGAAGATGAGACTTGTTCTTGATTTCTGTAGATTTGTAGTCTCAAACAATAGCATTAGTGTGTAGTAAGTCCAGCTACAGTGATGGGAACAAAAAGTTGAGCAGAAGATGATGTTTGCGACGATTAGCATCCGCATTGGCTTCAACTATTCCCTACGTTAAAAAAAAAAGATTACTGTGAAAAATCTACCTCTCTGGGAAGAAATGATGATTGGAAGCAATAGTGATTATCCTGCTAATGGATTGCAACACATTGCCGAGAATAACAAAAAAAAGGGATGTATGTGAGGTATACAAGCTGTTCAGATTCCATAAACTTGCTTCTTTGATCATCAATTTATCTCCAAAATTAGTAGGTAAATCGATAGGACATACATAACTATTTTTAAGTATATCAGACACCAATTCTTTACTTCACTCTGGTTGCTAATTTTATTTTTTTGTTTTTTTTTTTTCTTTTTGAGACAGGGTTTGCCTTTTGGTCCCAGCTGACCTAGAGCATGCCATGTAGAATAGGCTGGCCTTGAACGCACAGAATTCTCCTCTTGGCCTCTCCCTCCCAATGCTGGGATTTTAAAGGCTCAACACACATGCCCAGCCCACTCTGGTGTTTTTCTTTTTACTGAAACAAACCATATAAAGCAAAATTGGAGATAACAAGGAGACATATTCCAAATACCTGACCTTATTAAAATAGCTGATATAGTGAGATTCTCCTTGTATCTCACAATTTTGCTTTATATGGTTTCAGTTACCATACTCAAAATTAAATTACAAAAATTTCATGGAAAATTCTAGAAACAAGTAATAAATAAATTTTAAGTTGTGTACAGTTGTGAGTACCGTGAGTGATGAAATCTCAGGTATTTCTCACCATCTCATCTGGAATGTGAACATCTTTCGTCTCCTGTGTCCACCTGATAGCAATAGCTACTGTGTTATAAAGACCAGTATAATGAATTGTACATGTTATATAAAGCTTATTTTACTTAGGAAGACCCTACCACACAAATTTTATTACAGAGATATTATATTAATACTTTGTGAGTTGCAGTTTTTAATATCTTGCTATGACTAAACATGATATATATGTATGGAAGCTGGTGAATAGGTGGATGCAGGTGTCTAACGGAGGCCCTTGGATAAAGGGAGACTATTATACTTATAACCACACATGGACACACAGCCAAGTTCACACACTGACAACTGAAAGCTGTTCTATTAAAATTTGGACAACAGAATTTTATTTCCTTTTGTTGTCTCTTTGTTTAATCATAATTCTAAAAATTAGTAAGTGGAATAAAGAAAGAAACTATAGATCAAAATATTACTCCCTATTAAGTTCAAGTGAAGTATGCTAAACTTGAGAAACCTGCTATCTTTTTCCTTCCATTTGCACATTGAAGGGAGTCTAAAGGGGGTTGAACTTACACCAGTCATCTTTCTAGGCATTAGGGACACAATGTGAATTGGTACTATTCACACATTTGCTCTAGTATTTTGAGCATTATTCAAAACTAACATTAGACCTTCTTATTCCAGGAGGTGGATCTGAAAGTAAAATAAAACTTTTAATACATAAATCACTTTGCAAACATAAGCCCTGGTCTTTTTACTAGAGATCAGTAGACTCAACATGTTCCCTCTGCAATGCCTTCTAAACACCTGATGGCCAATTCTCCCTCTTGTATCCCAGATTTCACTACCTTCAAATGTCAAATAATTCTTCTTTTGTCAAACATATTCGTTTTTTACCATCAACATTTAAAAAAAAAACATGTATACAAGTTGTCAGGAAAAGCTTAACATTCTCTGGGGTGAGCACTTGTCCTAAAGTATGATCCTGATGTTAAGGGGGCAGCACTTCACAGTCATAGTCCAAATCCCATAACACAGTCCTCCTTCACTCCTCCATCCTCATCATAAGAGATACAGACAAGAGCCACAGAATAACATGGGAATTTCACAGCCCAAGAACCACCCCAGAGAATGTTAAGCTTTTCCTGACAACTTGTATACATGATTTTTTTAAATGTTGAAATGGTAAAACGAATATGTTTGACAAAAGAAGAATTATTTGACATTTGAAGGTAGTGAAATCTGGGATACAAGAGGGAGAATTGGCCATCAGGTGTTTAGAAGGCATTGCAGAGGGAACATGTTGAGTCTACTGATCTCTAGTAAAAAGACCAGGGCTTATGTTTGCAAAGTGATTTATGTATTAAAAGTTTTATTTTACTTTCAGATCCACCTCCTGGAATAAGAAGGTCTAATGTTAGTTTTGAATAATGCTCAAAATACTAGAGCAAATGTGTGAATAGTACCAATTCACATTGTGTCCCTAATGCCTAGAAAGATGACTGGCATAAGTTCAACCCCCTTTAGACTCCCTTCAATGTGCAAATGGAAGGAAAAAGATAGCAGGTTTCTCAAGTTTAGCATACTTCAACTTGAACTTAATAGGGAGTAATATTTTGATCTATAGTTTCTTTCTTTATTCCACTTAACTAATTTTTAGAATTACTGATTAAACAAAGAGACAACAAAAGGAAATAAAATTCTGTTGTCCAAATTTTAATAGAACAGCTTTCAGTTGTCAGTGTGTGAACTTGGCTGTGTGTCCATGTGTGGTTATAAGTATAATAGTCTCCCTTTATCCAAGGGCCTCCGTTAGACACCTGCATCCACCTATTCACCAGCTTCCATACATATATATCATGTTTAGTCATAGCAAGATATTAAAAACTGCAACTAAAGTATTAATAATAATATGCTGTAATAAAAATTTGTGTGGTAGGGTCTTCCTAAGTAAAATAAGCTTTATATAACATGTACAATTCATTATACTGGTCTTTATAACACAGTAGCTATTGCTATCAGGTGGACACAGGAGACGAAAGATGTTCACATTCCAGATGAGATGGTGAGAAATACCTGAGATTTCATCACTCACGGTACTCACAACTGTGCACAACTTAAAATTTATGGATTACTTGTTTCTAGAATTTTCCATGTAAAATTTTTGTAACTTAGTTTGAGTATGGGTAACTGAAACCATATAAAGCAAAATTGGAGATACAAGGAGATCTACATATATCAAGTATTTTAATAAGTCAGGTATTTGGAATAGTCTCCTTGTATCTCCAATTTTGCTTTATATGGTTTGTTTCAGTAAAAAACACCAGAGTGGGCTGGGCATGGTGTTGCAGGCCTTTAATCCCAGCACTTGGGAGGGAGAGGCAGGCAGAATTCTGTGAGTTCAAGGCCAGCCTAATCTACATAGCATGCTCTAGGTCAGCTGGGACCAAAAGGCAACCCTGTCTCAAAAAGACAAAAAAACAAAACAAAATAAAATTAGCACCAGAGTGAAGTAAAGAATTGGTGTCTTATATACTTAAAAATAGTTATGTATGCCTATCGATTTACCTACTAATTTTGGAGATAAATTGATGATCAAAGAAGCAAGTTTATGGAATCTGAACAGCTTGTATACCTCACATTCACCTTATCATTTTCAATGCTTCCCCAGATCGACACTGTAAAAAGTCATGGACTGTTGTTTATGACTGACACAACCTAATGCTATTGTTTGAGGCTACAAATCTACAGAAATCAAGAACAAGTCTCACTTCATGTTCGGCTCAGAAGAGATGAGGAAGAGGACATTCAACATCTACCCACAGAAATCTGCTTTTCAGGTTGAAGCAAGCAAGCAAGCAAGCCAGTAGATGTCAAGAGTAGAGAGACTTGTTATCTGTGAGCTAACTGGAGGAGTTGCCAGGCTCGGCTGGGCTTAAGAACTGATGGAGCTGTCTGAGCTGAGGACAGCTTGACGACAGCTACCTGGAGACGGCTACAAGCTCTCTTTAAAAGAGTAGCCCTGAAATGTCCTGCTGCACAAAACAGAAAAGAACTGATGAAAATGTGACGAGAATAAGGCAGTAAGTGCAGCAGTAACAGGAGCAGACACTGGGCATTTTCCATATCCTCGAGCCAAATGCTGTTATAAATTATTAAGTCTGTTGTTGTGAAGAAGGGTTGGAATTTCGGGAGCCTTGTCCCTTCTTTCCCATGAGGTCTTCTACATCTCTCCATCATTGTAACAAGTAGTAAAATGTGAAGCTTTTTTGTGACTTTAACAATAAATTTTTGTAAAACTCGTTAAAAGCCATTTTCATCTGAAATAAACAGAAACAAGTTTTTTTTTCATGTTTTGCGGTATTAAGAAATAACTTAATACATTATATATGAAATGTTTCATCTGTTCTCTTTTCATTAAGAAGGAATTTCTCAGAGGGGCAATAAAAGTGATCGTGAAAAGAAATGCGGCTGCTCTTTCTGGGTCAGACATGAATTTATATCTAAGCTCTGGAAATGTAAGTTTAAAAAAAGACGATGCCCACTCTCACAGAATACTTCAAATAATTACGAAATGAAACCAGTCAGATTCCAGCTACGTGATTATTACTTTTAATTGTAAACTTGACACAATTTAGAATCACCTGGGAAGGAAGTATCAAGGAAAGACTATTGAATTGGGTTGGCCTGTGGGCTTGTCTGGAGGTTGGCTTGTTTAATTGAGGTGGGAAGACCCACCCATTCTGGAAGGCACCGTTTCCTGGTTTGGATCCTGAGTGGAAAAGGGCGGCTGAGCCCAGGCCTGGGCACATCCATTCTCTGTCTTCTCTTGACTGTGTATAGGACCTGAGGCTTCAAGTTCTGGCCACCTCGACTGCCCCAAAACAATGGACTAGAACCTGGAGTTGTGAGCTAAAACAAGCATTTCCTCCTTAGTCAGGGTATTTTATCATAGCAATAGGAAGTGAAATTAATACAGGGGATAAAGCCATAGAAGAAATCACCTCTCACCTCTACAAATGTCCTTCTTTAGTTTTCCCTTACGTACTGAGATCCTCCCTATTCATGTTTGCAGTTTGAAAGCAAACCCAGGTGACCATTTCTTTCATTATACTAGGTGATATTGGCATTCTCTACACTTAAATTTCACTAACTTTGTATTGCTCTGAAAGAAAGCATTTTCCAACTAAAATAATGGCCATTTCATATTAGTGGAAAACATGTGAGATGACTGAAGCCTAAAGATCATCTTCCATAGACTATGAGAATCTGTACAAAATATTCTATAAATTATGAATCATTAAACTATACATACATATGTGTATATTAAAGAAATGTTTGTATGTGCATGAATATATATGTGTCAGTAAGATTTGGATATATTTTCTTTATGCACATCCCATTTTTAGTGATATTACATTCATCTTTGATTTAAACATATTAGATTTAATAACTTCCAGCTAGTTATTTTGTTCCTACTTCTTTGTAATTCTTTTTTAATAGTATTTTCCTTGATTCTTTGAGAATGTCACACAATGTATTTAATGTGTGCTTTCTGTATACTTGTGTGCAGTGCCATGCCCTGGGGTATAGTCAACCTGCCAGTGGCCACATGCTTAAAGACAATGGACTCTGCCTCTCCCAGCAGCTTTCAATTGCCAAGCTCCTGCACCAGATAGCATCGGTTGTTGACTTCACAGCCTGGGAAGAAGGAACTTCAATTAGGAGATTTCCTCTACAGGATTGGCCTGTGGCATGTCTGTGAGATCTTTTCTTGATTGTTGAGTGATGTTGGGAGGGCCCTGCCCACTGTGGGTGGAGCCACCCTTGGGCAATAGTCCTGGGCTGGATAAAGGAGCACACTGAACACAAGTGTGGTCTCTGCTGCAGTTCCTGCCTCTAGGCTTCTGCCTTGAGTTCCTGCCTTGGTCCAATTATGACTGCTTCAATGAAAAAAACTGAGAAAAGATGGCAGACATTATATGGCGAATCCATGATCTGAGTGGGTGTGGGGGGGGGGGAAGGGGAAAGGACTATGACTAAGATTGAACTGCCCCATGGAAAAATGTGCTGACAAAGCCTACAATAATAAAAAGAACTGATGCAGACATTTACCAATACAGATTGGGTGGTGGGGGGGAAAATGAGTCTTAATATAACAGATCTAGTATAAAAATCCTAAGCCATCTTAAAAAGATGAAGCAACTTGTAAGCTGAAATAAACCCCTTTCCTCCTCAACGTTGGGTTTGTTCATGGTGTTTTATCACACTACAGAAACCAAAGTAGGAAAAATGCCTAGCTAGAGGAAGACTCTGTAACCCCCTCCCATTCCATGCTGGGGTTTTATCTGGCTTGAGTCCTGTACTAATCTTTTACCATGCTTCATAACCACTGTGATTGATGATTGTGGCAAGGGCCCTGTTGTGTCCAGGAAATGCTGTTTTTTTTTTAAGTTATCCACCACCATTGGCTTTTAAATGCTGTTGCGGTCTCTCTTCCACACTGATCCCCTGAGTCCTGGGGGTAGGGGTCGGACATAGGTGTCCCAGGCATTTTGGGCTGAGATGTCTTGCAGTCCTCTTTCTTATTCTCTGCTTGTTGACCAAGTGTGGGTTCCACATTNAATCATCATCTAATTCATGAAGAAGTTTTCTGATGAGGATTGAGAAATGCCCGAGTCAATGGGTATAAGACATTGGGAGTTGGTTTAATACTATGACTGTTTACCAGAATAATAGACATAAGTTCTGCCCTAGCATCTATGACTTATCTAAAAACAGGTTATTGGCCCTGAGGATGGTGCCAATTATGGGTTCTCTCTTATGGAATGGGCCTTAAAACCAATAAGAAAGTGTCTGCTACTCTCATGATATTTGTGCAGCAGTAAGCATATCTTGCCAGTCCAGTCTTTATTGTAGCTCTCAGAGTTTAGACCCGGGGAAGCCTGTTGATTTCTCTTCTCCTCTGGTAGCATGGGTGGTACCATATGGCACCACAAAAAGTAGCCCTAAAAGTGAAGTTTTGAGGTCAGTACCAGCCTGAATTTTTCCATGTTTTAGAACTTGAATGTTTTGTCTGCATCAGTAAGTTCTCACATTTCTTTATTTTTTTCCTCTGTCCCATACCAACCACACCATAGAATTTCTTTTTTCTATTCATTATCAGTGTTATGCTATGATTCCTCAATAAAATTAGTGTCTAGAGTGTTAAAGTAAAGCAGAATTCAATACTGGACTTTAAACCTAGGAATTGAGGACACGTGCTTACTTCTGCTCTTCACACACCAAAAATAACTCATATGTGTGATCCTAGAAAAATAAGGAAGAGCTTCCTAACTAGACTAGCAGTTCTGAGAAAGTTTTGGGGCCTAGAAGGCAGAGAGCACACCATGCAAAGAGAGATAAACAAAGCAATAGCAGAAGATGGGCCACACATCACAGCCAGCCAGCATTCACTCAGCAGTGACTTTAAGTCAGACCTGCAGTGCCCAGGAGAAACACATAAGCCACCTCCATTAACAAGCCTTTTCTTCCAGAAAAATGAGAGGTCAGCCAGATTGTAAGATACGAAAAAAGTCAAGAGCATGAAATCTCTAACAGTGAAGAGTGAGAAGAAGCAGGGAAAGGAAAACTCAAAGAATTCTTTGAGGAGTTGATAATCGGAAGTCTTTCAGGGCATTCATTTTATGGAAGTCTAAATGACTTTTTTTCAATTTTCATTTTTTTATTGATGCTTTGTGTATTTCATACATCATTTTCCAATTCAGTTCAGGCATATATCCCTTTCCCTTCCCCCCACCCCACCCCAACCCATCCCAGATCATGCATTCTGCCGTAACTTTCCTGCATCTTTCTCTGTTTTTTGTTTTGTTTTGTTTTCATTTTTTTTTTAACAATAAGTGGTAATTTGTGAGTACAAGCATCCTTCATGTAAAACCAATTTGCAAGCAGTTGTGCCCAAACCTACACAGCTCATGGGTCCCACCATCCAGCGGGGGGGGAGGGGGGGGGGACTTGTATGTTCAATCAAGTTG
>VZQC01006523.1:814162-837315 GCA_009823505.1 Rhizomys pruinosus
ATGTGATATCTACACAAGGGAGTTCTATGAGATCATCACGTAAAAAAGAAAGATGACATCATGAGCTTTGCAGGAAAACTGGCTGGAGCTAGAGGACATCATGCTGAGTGAAGTAACACAGTCCCAGAAAAACAAAGAATGTGATATCTACACAAGGAGTTCTATGATGATCATCAGTAAAAAAGAAAGATGACATCATGAGCTTTGCAGGAAAATGGCTGGAGCTAGAGGACATCATGCTGAGTGAAGTAACACAGTCCCAGAAAAACAAAGAGGTTTTTAGTTGTTCTGTGTTATCTTCCAGGTCTGGTATTCTTTGTTCTACTTCCTCCATTCTGCTTCTGAGGCTTTTTCCATTCCTTTCCTCTTGATTGGATGAGTGTTTGATTTCCTTTTTCATTTCCTCTTCTGATTTCTTTAGTATTTCTACTTCCTTTTGGAGCTTCTCAATATCTTCCTGTAGCTCTTTGCTTCGATGGTTAGTTTCCTTATCTTTTTCAGCATGGGATCTTTTCAGTGTTTCTACTTCCTTCTGGAGTTTGTCATTCTCTCTCTCTAGGTCCTTCTTGAGTTCTTCATTCTCTTTTGTTAGTCCTTGATTTGCTCTTTATAATCTTGTAGTTCTTTAAATATGTTCACAATTTGTTTCTGATATCTGTGTCCTGGGCCATCCCCAGGGGGATTCCCACTGTAGGAATCTTCCATAGGATTGGTAGAGCTCGGTGTGGGATTATCTTGCCCCTTTCCCATGTTGTCTCTTCTTCGTGTTCCTGGCAATGGGCTTCTCCTTGCCTGTATTCCAATGTGAGTTACAAATGCCTCTTCACTGCATTGAAGGCTTGATTTGCTTGCCTCCTTCAGATGCCTTCGTAATGCCAGTTGGCTTCCCGTGCTTCAGCTGGTCTTGAGAGATCTCCTGATGTGAACATTTTTAAAGACGGTTCTTAGCCATCATGTTTCTTCTGGGAGCTCTCTGTTCAGATCCTTAGTCCACCTTTTAATTGAGTGACTTGTTTTCTTGACTTTTTGAGTTCTTATGTATTCTGGATATTAAATCTGTGTCTTCACCTGTGTCACTGATGAAGATGTTCTCCCATTCTGTGGGTTTGTCTTTACTTCCTTGTTTCTTTTGCTTCTGAAGGTTTTTAGTTTAGTGAGGTCCCACTTGTTGATGGTTGACCTTAATTTCTGAGCAACTGGAATCTGGTTTAGAATGTTCTCTTCTATACCTGTATCTCACTTTAGGCTTCTGCCAATGTTTTCTTCTAACATTTTTAGATTTTCTGGTCTCACACTGAGGTCTTTGATCCATTTGGAGTTGACTTTTGTGCAAAGTGAAAGATAAGGGTCTAGTTTCCTTCTTCTACAGGTGGAGATCCAGTTATTCAGCACCATTTGTTAAAGATACTGTTTTTCCTCCAGTGAGTGTTCTTGGTGTATTTGTCAAATATCATGTAGCTGAAATTGCATGTACTCATGTTTGGGTCTCCAATTACTTTCCACTGAGATATGAATCCATTTTTGTGCCAGACCATGCTGCTTTTATGACTTTAGCTCTATAATATAGTTTGAAATCTGGCATAGTAAGTAATCCCTGGCCACAAGCATTGCTCTTTGTGCTCTTTCTGTTTTAGGTATCCAAGGTCTTGTGTGCTTCCTTGTGAATTTTAAGATGATTTTTTTTCTAATTCTATGAGGAATTTCATGGAGATTTTGATTGATAGTGCATTGAATCTATATATTGCTTTTTGTAGGATGGTCATTTTCATTATATTAATTCTTCCAATCCATGAGCATGGGAAGTCCTTTCATTTTCTGTGGTCTTCCTCAATCTCTTTCTTTAAATATTTAATATTTTCACTGTAAAGATCTTTAATGTCTTTGGTCAGGTTTATTCTGAGATATTGTTTAAGCTACAGTGCATGAGAGTGTTTCCATGGACTCTTTCCCCAAACACTTGTTNACGTACATCTGAACAGAGCAACGATATATGGTACGCATTTTACACACGCTGGACCACATCACTTCTCACACTCCCTCCAGACTATATATATTGTACACCACAACAATACTAACTTAGTTAAAACATGCAACACCCACTGTTAGAATAAAACGGTAACTTACTAGGACAGGAAATTTAGTGGGTTGGGAGTTTATCGAGGCACTCCCTATAACAGTTAAACTATTGTGTCCCACTACTGCAACAAGGATACGGATATTGACCTTCCTCTTTTATCCACAGTACGTACTCCTCTTACATTTCTTTTTTCTTGTCTTACTGCTCTCACAAGAATTTCAAACACTATCTGACAACAAGGAGTGGATATAGGGGGACCAGCTTACCAGATTTCCTCCTTACTAGGGGATCGCAGTTATTTTTATTTCCCATTTAGGATAATGCTTCACCTGGCGGAATTGTTGTGTATGGCTTTAATTTTGTTGAGGAACTGTCCTTCCACACTTCTCTCTACGATCTTTACGTGCATGACCATTATGTCATAATCACGAGGAACTATCTTGATTGGAAAACAGCACGACAGTCAAACCTCAATAAACTTTTGCACAGACTGATACGGACTACTAATACTTCTCACTACGAGTTCACAAATATCTCTCAGAAAATTCAGAGACACTTGATTAAAGCACCTTTCAGTACACTTGGCACAGACTACTTAATAAAACGTTACAATATTAATTATAACTATATAAAACTATAGTATATTAATAACTATAAAACTAGTTAATACCATTATAACTACGTACATCTGAACAGAGCAACGATATATGGTACGCATTTTACACACGCTGGACCACATCACTTCTCACACTCCCTCCAGACTATATATATTGTACACCACAACAATACTAACTTAGTTAAAACATGCAACACCCACTGTTAGAATAAAACGGTAACTTACTAGGACAGGAAATTTAGTGGGTTGGGAGTTTATCGAGGCACTCCCTATAACAGTTAAACTATTGTGTCGCCACACGGAACAAAGGATAGGTATTGACCTTTCCTCTTTTATCGCAAGTAGTACTCCTCTTAATTTCTTGTGCTTGTCTTATGCTCTCCCAAGCATTTCAACACTATCTGAAAAGGAGTGGAAAAGGGGCAGCTCGTACCAATTTCCCCACTAGGGAAGTTATTTTAATTTCCCATTTAGGATAATCCTCACTGGCGGAATTGTTGTATAGTTTAAATTTTTGTTGAGGAAGTTAAACCTTCCACACTTCTCTCTACGATCTTTACGTGCATGACCATTATGTCATAATCACGAGGAACTATCTTGATTGGAAAACAGCACGACAGTCAAACCTCAATAAACTTTTGCACAGACTGATACGGACTACTAATACTTCTCACTACGAGTTCACAAATATCTCTCAGAAAATTCAGAGACACTTGATTAAAGCACCTTTCAGTACACTTGGCACAGACTACTTAATAAAACGTTACAATATTAATTATAACTATATAAAACTATAGTATATTAATAACTATAAAACTAGTTAATACCATTATAACTGGAATCTGGTAAGGCTGCCCCCTATTCCCACTCCTTTTCAGTATAGTGCTTGAAATGCTTGGGAGAGCAATAAGACAAGAAAAAGAAATTAGAGGAGTACTACTTGGAAAGAGGAAGTCAAACTATCCCTTTTTGCAGGTGGACACAATAGTTTACTTAAGGGATGCCAAAAACTCCACCACAAACCTCCTAGAAACCATCAACAGGTTGAGTAAAGTGGTGGGATACAAAATTAATCTGGAGGGGATGGAGAGATGGCCTAGCGGTTAAAAGCTCCAACTGCTCTTTCAGAGGACCCAGGTTAGATCCCCAGCACCCACATGGTGGATGAGAACTGTCTTTAACTCCAGTTCCAGGGGAATCCAATGCCCTCTTCTGACCTCCACGGCATTGCATGATGGGTGCACAGACCTACATGCAGACAGTACATTCATACACATAAAAATAAATAAATAAATAAATTAATTAATTAATAAAAAAACAAAATTAAAGGCAGGCTTCCTTTATGCCAACAACAAGCAATTAGAGAAGGAATATAAGGAGACTTTCCCACTCACGATAGCCTCCAAAAAATAAAATATCTAGGAACAAACCTCACCAAACACACTAAAAATCTCTTTAAAAGAAATCTTCTTTAAAAGAAAAATTTAAAGCCCTAAAGAAAGAGAATGAGGTAGATACTAGCAGATGGAAGAACTCCCCATGCTCATGGATTGGAAGACTCAATATAGTAAAAATGACCATCTTGCCCAAAGTAATATACAGATTCAATACAATCCCAATTAAAAACCCCATGAGCTTCTTTACAGACCTAGAAAAAGACATCCTAAAGTTCATATGGAGAAACAAAAGACCCCAGATGCCCAATGCAACCCTGAGCAAAAAGAGCAATACAGGGGGATTATCATACCAGACTTCAAACTATATTACAGGTATATACTATATATATCATCATAAAACAGCCTGGTATTGGCACGACAACAGACCAATAGATAATTGGATTTGATTTTAAGTTTTATTGCATAGAATTATTTCTTTTTTTGGTATTTGTTGAGGTTTATTTGGTATCCCAGTATGTGGTTGATTTTAGAGAAAGTTCCATGGAGTGCTGAGTAGAACATGTATTATCTAGTGCTTTGTTGGAATATTTGGTGGATGTCTGTTACCTCCAGTTGATGTATGGCATTATTTAATTCAGAATCTCTCTTTTTATTCTTCATTTGATTGGCATGTCTACTGGATATAGTGGAGTATTGAATCCCCTATTTTAGTGTGTTGAGAAGTTGAGTGCACTAGAATTTGGTGCATATATGTTAATGATTGTAATATCTTCTTGGTCAGTCTTTTCTTTGATCAAAGTAAAGTGACCATCTTTATGTCTTCTGATTAGTGTAATTTTAAGTATATTTTTCTCAGAGATTAGAATTGCAACTCCTGTTTGTTTCTTAGTGTCGTATGCTTGGGATTTTATTTTCCATCCTTTTATTTTAATATAGTTCTTGTCGTTGACAGTGAGATTGTTTTCTTGTATAAAACAAAAAGATGAATTTTTTTTTCTTAATCCATTCACCTAATCTGTGTCTTTTGCCTGGGGAGTTCAGTCCATTGATATTTAAAGTTATTATTGGAAAGATGTGTATTGGCTCCCATCATTTGAATTTCTGTTCACATTTGTGGTATAACTTTGTGTTTCCACATTTAAAACTTAATTTAGTTTCTTTCTGTTGCCCTTTGGGTATAGTAATTCCTTTCTCTGTCTCTTTGTATTGTTTCATGTAGTCTCTGGAAGGCTGGTTTTCTGGACATGAATTGTTTCATCCTATTCATTTCATGGAATATTTTTCTTTTCCCTTCAACTACAATAGACACTTTTGTGCTTGGTAATGTATTGTGGGTTGGCATCTATGGTCATTTAGATCTGGGAATATCTTGGTCCAAGCTCTTCTGGCTTTCATAGACTACATTGAAAATCATCTGTGATTCTTGTGGATTTTCCTTTGTATGTGGCTTTTTTTCCTTTTGTAGTTTTTAGTATAATCTCTTTGTTCTGTAAGTTTAGTGTTTTTACTATGACATGGCATGGGGTGTTTCTTTTTTATCCTGTCTACTTGGTTTTCTATGTGCTTCTTGTATTTGTATAGACATGACTTTCCTTAATTTTAGCAACTTTTCTTCCACAATCCTATTGAAGATCTGGCCAATACCATTATCCATAGGTCTTTCACCTTTCCCTATGCCTGTGATGCCTAATTCAGACTTTTCACTGTGTTCTGCATTCCCCACATATTCCATTCTGTGTTTTTATAAAGTTTTCATAATCTTAGTTTAAGTGGTCCAGTTCTTCACCTTCACTATTCAGTCTCGATATTCTGCTTTGCATTCATGCACTGTAATGGTGAGGCTTTCTCCTCTTGGTTCTACTTGGCTTATTGAATGATTCACTTCTTCATTTCAGCCTAGGTTTTCTTCAATATTCTATATCTTTTGAGAAATAAGTCAGAAGCTTATCCCCACATTCTTTTAGTTCTTTAATTTATTTGTGTTCTTTAAATTTGTTGAAATCTTTGATCATCTTTATGGTTGTTATTTTAAATTCAGTGTCCTGGGTTATCTCTAGGGGGCTCTCACTGTAGAACTCTTCTGAGGGCTGGTGGTATTTGGTGGGGACATACTATTTATGTTTGTCACATTATTTTTCATTATGATTTTTGCATGTGGATTTCTTTGGTTGTTTGTGATTCTGCTATGAAACTTAAGAAGCCTTCCTTTGTTGAGTTGAGGTCGGACTCTTTTTGTATTCTTGATGTGCCTTGGTTGTTTCCTTTTTGGTATGAAAAATCTCATTGGTCTAGGCTTCAGATTCTTTTTGATTTTTATACTGGATGGATAAGACAGCTTTAGTCCAGTTACTCAAGAGTTCCTTCAGAGACCCAAGTCAGGCACCAATCAGATACACTCAGGCTTCCTTCTAAGGTCTGGGCCTCTACTAGCCAGCAAACATTGCACAGTTTGGGAATTCAGGCATTCTCAGGTAGTCTGAAACAGTCTTGGCCTCTGCTAAAGGGCAGATAAAGCCAAGCCTTGCAGCAGTGGGAAGGGCTAGAGATGGTCCCAATGTAGAGGGATAGGCATGTTTCTATTGGGGAAGGTCACCACCACTCAGAGGCCAGATTCAAGCACTCTTAAGTAGTTTAGGAAGGTCTGGGCCCATGATAATTGTCAGAGAAAGCCTAGCCTGCAGCAGAGGGTCCTAATATAAGGGTATGGGCATGGTGTCATTGAAGATGCTCACCACCATGCAGAGGCCAGATTCAGTCACTCTCAGGCAGTCTGCAAAAGAACAACCAATTATTTTTAGAATACAACAAATTATCTGATCTGACTAAAATAGCTTGGTTCCAGGATCAAGCTAGGAGAGAAGTGGAGTGGAGGGAGCATGGCACAGGGGACTTCCAGCACCAGGCTGCCTGGCTGGAAACATAAGGGTAGCAGTGGGACTGAGGCCCCTGCTTCCCTCTTCAGGATGTTCCCCACCTCCAGCAAGGGATGGTCAGAACTTTTTGGTGCTCAACCACACCTGAACCAAGTAGGAAGATACTGGAGGGTAGTTCTCTAAAAAAACCCAAGTTGCTTTTGGCTTAAATTTCCAAAGTAGAAAGGAGGGCTATGTCCAGCAGGTGAGTGTGGTCACTCCTTTCCTTTCCTGGCTTCTCTCTGGTTCAGTTATAAAAACAAGCTGGAAACTATTTGTGGGAGAGTAAGGAACTATGGGAAAATTTTCACTTGAATTTTTCTTTTGAAAACTTCTGTCCTATTCCTTATTTCTACCTGACTGTTTTCAACTGGTTATTTTTCATTAAAACATGATACTGTTGCCACAATGACAAATTAAATGAATCTGGAAAGTTTTATTGTAAATCTAAGAAAATTTTACAATATAATAGTTGTCACTTCAAACAGAAGAAACTGAAAACAGGTACTTTCAATTATAGTTCAAGAATGTATAATTCATTAAGATACTCATAAAAATAATTCAAAAAGCCTTGCAAACTCATGCAACCCTATGGAAAGCAGTGTGATCTCTTAAGTGACTCAAAATGAACCTACTACCTGACCCAGTCATACCACTCCTGGGTATAACACACAAGACTCATCCTATTGCAGAGATATATGCCACAACCATGTTTATTGAAGCTATCTTCGCAATAGCAGGAAACAACCCAAGTGTCTCTCAACCGATGAGTGGATAAAGAAAATGTGGTACATCTACACAATGGAGTTCTACACAGTGGTAAAGAAAGATGACATCATGAAATTTGCAGGTAAATGGATGGAACTAGAAGCTGTTATGCTAAGTGAAGTAACAGTCCCAGAAAAACAAGTGACATATGGTGTTCCTCATTTGTGGATCCCAGCACCAAATCCTTACTTGTAAGGCAAACTGAATATTTTTCTTTTTTAGTAAATATAATAGCTGATGCTACTATAAAAAGTACATTAGGGGCTGGAGAGATGGCCTAGCGGTTGAGGGTGCCAACCGCTCTTACAGAGGACCCGGGTTCGATCCCCAGCACCCATATGGCGGCCGAGAACAGTCTGAGGCTCCGATTCCAGGAGAACTCCAGTTCCAGGGGAATCTGAGACCCTCTTCTGACCTCCACGGCATTGCACAACACGGGTGCACAGACTTGCATGCAGACAGTACATTCATACACATACAGAAATAAATAAAATAAAAAAAAATCAAAAAAAGTACATTAAACATTCATTAACTTTCTATGTAATTTAGGAATGTGAAGTAATATTTCTTTTTACTTGTTTTCAACTCTAATCTTAAAAGGTGAATCCCTAAACATGTTTTGGAATTTACTTATAGCTTATTTTCAATGTAATTTTGATATATGTGTGGAGTGTATACATGCATACATGGAGTACTATAAAACTAAAGGGAACAACAACAAAAACTTGTTCAAAGAACTGACTGAAACATTAAACTTCTGCCCCCAACAGTAAACTGCTGCATTGAAAATTTTAAAAAAGATTGAGAACTAGATGTAAGACATGTATGGCAGAATGCATTAGCTCTGGGGCATGGAAGGGGGAATGGGCATAAATTTGATTAAGAAATGTATGTAATGTGCAAAAGTTTAATAAAAAATTAAGGAAAAAAAGCCCAATGTCAGGAATGGACTTCCTCCTTAGGAATTTTGACCAAGGAGGTCCCATAGACCCTCTAACAATGCTGACTATTGCCATTGCTCTTTGTTATCCACCAGAACCTGATGGTAAGACCGTGTTGGTAAGGACTCTATATACAGTAGTTATAGAACAAACAAGGAGAAAACAAGCAGGTACTGACCTCAAAGCTTCAGCTCTCCTGGCTCGCTTTCACCCATTAACCTTGCCCAGCTGTGAACCCTGCAAGCTACAGTAGCAACTGCCCTGGCAAGACATGCCCACTCATGCAAAACAGCACTAATATTATGTAAAAAACAGCCCACCTTATGATTGCAATTAAGGCCACCTGACAAGATGGAGCCCATATCTGGCACAACTACAGCAAAATCAGTTTGTCTAGTCAGAAAACATCTGAAAGGGAGAGAAGGAAGAGACCGAAGGAAGAAGTATTACTAGGCTGCTTTTCTTCACTTAGCATTTGAGACAGGGTTTCACGTAGTCCCGTGTCTTATGTACTACAGCCTGCCCTTGATCACTCCATAAATTGAGCCTGGCCTTGAATTGATCCTCACACCTCCTATACCCAACTGCTAGAATTAGTGATGTTCACCGCCATGCCAAGCTGCCAGACCTTTTATAATTCCAGGAACTATAAGGGAAAAGAAGATAAAAATTTTAGTTAATGAGAAATCTTCTTGGAGCTTCATGAAAACTATTATTTAATTTTTCTTTGTTTGGGAACTTTTCATCCTCTGAAGTTGATTTAAATAGAAGATGTTTATTTCATCAGGGTTGGGTCTTGATTAATTCATAAGGACAACAAGATCACTGGTAAATGCTTCTGTCAACATAAAACACACAGAGATGTGTGTTTATAATTGAAGCATAAAAATTTTATGCATTTATTTGATGCTTGTTTTGAAATACATAACTTACTCCTCTTTGTTTGTTTTCCTTTTCCTTTGTGTAATGAGTCAGCACTGGGAGGTGAAATGTACCTGAACAGAGAGACTATTTTGTCTCCATGGCAGGCTCAGATCTTACAGTAGTCAAACTGCATCAGAATATCATGATGTTCAATTCCTCATTCTGTACTTTTGAGGAATAAGTTAACAGAGTAGGAGACACCAGGAAACAAGGTAGTGTACAGGGTTCATGAATGATTTTATGTGGCAAGTAGGAGAAAGAACTAAAGCTGCTGACAGTAACACAGACCGGATGTGAATTGGCCTTTCTCCTCCATTCTCTCCACTCCTCTCTCTGCACCTCTTTTCTCCTCTCTTCCTTTCTCTTCCCTTCCCTTCCTTTCCTCTTTATTGTACAGTTGTGAGCATAGTTATATGATAGGGAGTGTGTATGCGCAGAAATATAGACTGAATCAATCTGAACAAATTTGCAGAGCTTTTATGAAATAGTTTAGACTCAAGATTTTTTAAGAACAGAAAAAAATTATTTAAGAATTGGAGTCACGACACAGTAGAAGTGTTTGTACAATGATGGCTCTTTACTCTGTGCATCAAAGGAAGATGATAATATGTCAGAGAATGCTGGGGACAAGTTTTCTCAATTTAAAAAGGAATTTGAAAGAAAATGATTGTAGGAGTTCTTTCAAGTGCACAGATGTGATAGATCTGCTATACCCAAGGGATTATGTAGTGGCTAAAGAGAAAATTCAAAGGACAACCAGAATGACCGAGACACTGCAGGGGGGTAGGAAGACACTGAAACAACAGGAGCATAATCTGTAAAAGAAAATATATGATTCAAAATTAAAAGCTATTAGGAATTTATTTCTATGAATAATAAGAAAAGCTTTATGTTATGACTAATGTTGAACATCAACTTAATTGAAGTGAGAACTACCTGAAAGACTGGTAGTGAGTACAGCTCCTGGTATCTGTGAGGTTGTATCTAGAAAAGATTAACTAAGAGGGAGAATCTGCAGCATGATCCCATACACTAGGTGCCCAGATATAATAAAGGGGGGAAAGGAAAATAGGAGAAAGTATGGGTGTTTCCTCTCTACCTCCTGGAAGCCATGACAGACACTGCACTGGCCCACTGTACCCTTCCTCTCCCTCCTGCATCAAGGTGGAATGAAATGTCTGAAACCCAAGCAAAAACAACCTTTTCATCTGAGCCCACAGCAGCCGTCATTACCACCACTGAACTGGTTCTGTCAATACCTTGTCCTGGAAGGGGAGGGGTCAGGGGCTCCACCTCTTCCTGAGGATTTATGGAAATAGGGATTGTTAGGGAAGGGAGAGACTTTTTTTTCCAGAGGCATAGACACCACTGGTAAGGTGTCTGTGCTCCTGCAAACAAGCCCTCCCCCCTGCCCCATGCTCTTTGAAAAAAGCCTAATAAAACTCACTGAGTCACCAAAAAAAAAATAATAATAATAATAATAAATCAAGAAGAGAGGAAAAACAAGCATGAAAGTAGAAGGTGGGCTCATTGGATTAACATTGGGAATGGGAAGGGGTAGAAGGGAACAGTATGACCCAATACATTGTAAGGAAAAGTAGCATGTATAATTAATATACACTGATAAAATCCTCACCTCAAACCTTGTTCTTTGAAAGCCTTTTCACTCAGGTCTTTTTCACAGCAACAGAAAAGTTTAACACTCTGTAGGGAATGTTTCCTTTTAATCCAATTTTTTTTTTTTTGGTCTTTTTGAGATAGGGTCTCCCTTTAGTCCCAGCTGGCCTGGACCTCACTAGGTAGACCAGGCTGGCTTTGAACTCACAGAGATCTGCGTGAGGCACATCTGGTTTTAGAAATAAAACAACCAAAGAATGACAGTGGCAGCATTGTGGGCAGCTTGTGGTGGCAGCTCCTCCCAGTCCTCCCTTCCTCTAGGCTTCTCTGTTGGGATCATCACCACACCCACTCATCATCCAAAGATCCTCCTGAAGTTTCAGCTAATACACAGTCAGAGCATTCTCCTACTCAGAATCCTTCCATTTCTTTGAATTCACACCAACCAAGTTCAGGTTTAATGTTCATCATCCCACATTTGCTATGACCCAGGGACACTTCTATTTATGGACCAGGTACCTGCTTTGTATGCTCCAAACTTCATGCATGGGCTTTGGCTGGCATAACATTCTCCCATTTGCAAATGTTCAACTGCCACCTATTCTTTGCTGTTCCCACATGGCTTGCCTGGTTCACCTGGCAGAAATTATCTGCTCTTTTGAACGGCCAAAGCATATGACACACTCTTAAAATCATCAGTTCTTCCTAGTCAAGTTATATAGGTACTTGTCCTGCTTCATTTGCTTAACCCCCCACAAGCAGAGGCAGCTGTCAACCTTCCACATAGGGCCTTCAGTGAAACAGCTGTTTTATGAACACCTGTTAAGTGAATGGCTTAAGGGATAAAAGCTTTACATAAGCAATAAGTTCCCAGAAACACTGTTCAGTATCAAAGATGATCCAGTCTGCTGCTGTCAGTTCTACAGGAACAATGCAGCATGGATGTTACACTGTAGGAAAATTTCCATATTTTCTTTCTTACTAACCTCAGATGACTCTGATATACTGTATCCATATTACTGTCAACAATTTTTATGTAGTAAGTAGGAGCCAAAACAATGCATATTTGTGGCTTACAAATTATATTTGTATGAAAAATAAAACAAAATTTTTCGGCATTGTAAATTTCCATCCCTTATGTTATAGTTTAACCTAATTAATATTATATAGTAAACTTGTTCTGGTCGCTACTGGCTTCTTCCAAAAGAGAACTTAAAACCTGAAGGTGAAGTGCTTGTAACTGTCAACTTGTTTCAAAGGCCAATGGGTTTGGAGACCCACCTAGCTTGTCCCACAAAGCTTGTTCAGATGCATGTTCACACATGAGATAGAGAACCATCTGCACAGGGTATTTACAGTCAGCGAAGGAGATGCATAATGAGTCCAAGCCTATTTAAAAGTTGTTGTAGGCTTTACTCTGCTTAGCTAGTTAGACAGTCCCTAGACTGCTCCCATCTCCACCTTGAGTTCTGGCACACTTCTGCTCAGCTCATCTGAAATCTCAAGCATGGCCTGGTAAGTTCAACCCCATCCACTGTGTCTTGATCTCCCTGCTCCTTGATCAGTTCCATTATTCTGCTGCAGTGCTCACAGTTACTCTCCTTAGTTAGACTCTCTTCATAGTGTCTCCATGCCTATCTTGGGCCTATCCTGATCCTACCATTTGAGACCTACAGATTAGCTAGCCATAACTCTGCCACTAGATGCCCATAGACATGAATTGGGCCTAGCCCTGATGGAGAGCTCTTGAATAGTGAACTTGGAATCATATTGTCCTGCCAATAAAAATAATGACCATAGATGCCAATCCTGAATAGATTAATCAGCAAAATTGTCTGTCATAGTAGAATGAGAAAAGCAAAATCTTCTGATATCAATAATATGTAAGTCTATAAATATAATAAATCATAAATGGACTTAAATACAAAAATCACATGGTCATCTTAATAGACACAGAAAGGCCTTTGGAAAAAAACAACCCATAGCCAATGCCATTCTATAGAAAGAAAACCTGGAAGGATTCTCATTAAAAACAGGAATGAGACAAGGATGTCCATTATCCCCAGTACTTTTCAATATAGTACCTGAAACTCTTGCTAGAGGAATAAGACGAGAGAAGAAAATGAAAGGGGTATTGATTGGAAATGAACAGATAAAATTATCCCGTTTGTAGATGATATCGTATTGTTCAGAAGAGTTGCCAAGATTTAGAAATGATCACTTTCAGCAAAGTGGCAGGTTATAAAATCCATTTACAAAGATCAGTAGCCTTTCTATACATAAAAAATTAGGAAATATCTAGGAACAAATATAATTATGAACATTGAATGAAATGTTTATGAATGAAAATTTCACATCTTTGAAAAAAGAGATTGATGGAAGACAAAAAGAGATGGAAAGACTCCATATTGGGAAAATGACCATTCTATTTTATTTTATTTTAGTCCAGACATAAAGGGATAGTTTTGTTTTGTTTTATTTTATTTTATTTTAATTGGTGTTTTGAGAACAGGTCTCCCTTAGTCCCAGCTGGCCGGAGCTCCATCTGTAGACCAGACTGGCCTTAAACTCACAGAGATCCTCTGGAGTGCTGGGATCAGGGCATGTGCCACACACCCGGCTTTCTTTCTCTTTTTTTTTTTTTTTTTTTTTGGTATTTTTGGACCATCCTATTTTAAAACCAATTTATAGATCTACTGGCAATCCAATAAAAATTGCCATGACTATTTTCACAGATTTAGAAAAAAGCAAAAAAAACAAACAAAAACAAGTAAATAAATAAATAAAGAAAAAAGGAAAAGCAGTGCAAAAATTCATATGGAATCACAAAAGACCCAAGATAACCAAAGCAATCCTGAACACAGAAAGCAATACTGGGGGGATTACCATACCAGATCTAAAACTATAATACAGAGCTTTAGTCATCAAAACAGAATGGTATTAGCACAAAAACAGACTTGTAGATCAATGGAACAAAACCAAAGTTCCAAACATGACTGCAAGAAATTTCAGCCCCCTGATATTTGATAAATAGTCCAAAAATACCCACTGGAGGAAAGACAGTATCTTCAACCAATGGTGCTGGCAAAACTGAATCTCCATATGTAGAAGAATAAAGTTAAACCTTTCTCTATCACCCTGCACAAACGTCAACTCCAAATGGATCAAATACCTACCTCAATGTGAGACCTGAAATGCTGAAGCTATTAGAAGAAAACATAGGCAGTACCCTACAAGATAATAGGTGCAAGAAAGGACTTTCTAAGTTGGACATCAGTTTCTAAGGAATAAAGCTGGACAGCAGACAAATGGGACTTCATTAAACTACAAAGCTTCTGTACAGCAAAGGAAACAGGTAAAGAGGAAGCCCACACCATGAGGGAAAATCTTTATCAGCTACACATCCAACAGATAATTTATACCCAGAGTATACAAAGAACCCCAAAAACAAAGAATCAAGTAAACAAATGACCAAATTAAAATATGGACTATGGGGCTGGAGAGATAGCCTAGCGGTTAAGAGCACTGACTGCTCTTGCAGAGGACCTGGGTTCGATCCACAGCACCCACATGGCAGCTAAGAACCGTCTGTAACTCCAATTCCAGGAGAACTCCAGTTCCAGGGGAATCTGAGACCCTCTTCTGACCTCCGCAGCATTGCATGACACGGGTGCACAAACCTACATGCAGACAGTACATTCATACACATACAAAAATAAAATAAAAATTTTAAAAATTAAAAAAATAAAATATGGACTATGAATCTGAACAGATAGTTCTCAAAAGAATCAACAAAAATGGCTAACAAACACCTAAAATGTGTTCAACATCCTTAACAATTAAGGAAATGAAAATCAAAACCACCTTAACATTTCATCTTATCCATCACACATTCATCTTATCAGTCACACTGGCTAAGTTTAAGAGATCAAATGACACCAAATGCTGACAAGGATGCAGGGAAAGGGGACACTTCATCCACTGCTGATGGGATTGCAAACTGGTGTAACCTCTGTGTAATGCAGTGTGGAGAACTCTTAAAAATTAAAAATCTACCATATGATCTTGTTATACCACTCCTAGGCCTATATACTCAAAGGACTCAACCTATTGCACATATATTTGTACATCCATGTTTGTGGCTGCTCTTTTCACAATAGGTAAGAGATGGAAGCAGCATCTGTGTCCCTTACCTGATGAGTGGGTAATGAAAACGTGGTACATTTACACATTGGTGTTCTATTCAGCAGTAAATAAAGATGAAATCATGAAAATTGCAGCTAAATTGAACCAGAAACTGTTATACTAAGTGAAGTGACAGAGACTCAGAGAAAGAAGTTATGCATGTATGTTCTCTCTCATGCGTGGATCTTAGCTCTAAATCCTTAATAGTCTGTATGACATGACTTAACAACAGGAGGCAGAAAAAGGGAAGGAAACCTTGGGGGCAAAAAGAAAAAGGGTGCTTCAGGGAAGGGGGTAATGAGAAAGAAGTGTTACAAGGAGGAAATGGGAAAATTTGGGCCACTTTCCTATGAAGGGGAGGGTTGTACAAGGTACCATGGGGGAAAAGGAGAAAAAGGAACCTCTGAGAGGGATACAGTAAGAGAGGTGTTATCAAGGAGGAAATGGGGAAAATGGGGTGGTTTAACCTGAGATCGAGCAAGGAGAGGATATGTAGGAGGTTATATAGGAGGATATATAGGAGGATATATAGAGGATGTATTGGAGGTTATATAGGAGGACCAAGAGCAGGGACTAATAATGTTTAGGTGGGTGAAAAATGTGGGGGATGTATTATTTCAAAAGCCTACTGAAGATGCAGATACAATATATGTATAGGGGTGCATGGGTATAGATGAAGGCTCTATAACAAGAAACATAATGCCAGACAGGAGAAACCTCCCTTGCAGTTGTTGGTCAGGATAACCCAAGAGACTTCCAAAATCACACAGAGTACTGTCTTAGCCCTTAATTTTCTCCCAGAACTAGAAGATAAGAACCTATTGCTGAAGCTTAGACATGCTTCAGACATGGGACTTGGAGCTGGAACTCACTTGGATATATAGTCCCTAGAGACTAGTTGTCATAGTATCAGAGGATACTATGCAACCTGCTATGGGAGAAAAATCAATCAATGGTCCAACCCAGTTGTAAAGCCTAATAACCACAACAACGACTTTAACTGCAAACTCTGTCTTTTGGTGCAGTAGTAGCACCTTTATGGGGCAGTAAGCAACAGCTATCTAATTTGACTTAAATCCCACTCACTGGGAGAGAACTCACCTGTGACACTCTAAACATAGCCAAATACACATGGCTAGAAAAGTCATAGATTCCAAGAGAAAAGTCTAAATCTGTCACAGTTCTAGACAGATGTAATTTCTTACTGTATGCTAAATATGGATCCTTATATTTACAGACAAGTATACCTCTCACCACTCACCCAAGATGCTTCTTTTTGCAATAGTGGAGAGTATTACGGAGTTCCACACCTGGTCAAGTGCAGGAAATAAGGATCTGAGTGGCACAATCCTGAATGACACATCTGCAACGGAACCTCTACACCTAAGGCTTATGGAGCACAGCGGAACAGAGGTTAGAGAGAATAGTAATGCATCTCTCAGCTCTCATCAGCAAAACTTCCTCATATATAGATGGTTATGAATACAGATAGCCACAGCTGGCCAAAACGTGGAGCATCATACAATGAACCATGATTTGTGTGTCCCTGGACAGGACTCATAAATTAAACCTCTGCCCACTTAGGGCTCAGGGAGCACTGAAGAAGAGGTGGGAATAAGACGGTAAGAGCCAAGGATGGTGGATTACCTAAAGGTCACAGAGTTTTCTGGCACCTGGGAATTTGCTCATATGAACATACATTAATGATCACCTGTTGAAATTCAAACCAGATAAAAACCCAGCGTAGACCCGGGGAAATGGATAAGAATCCCCAACCTTAGTATTCACTGCTAGGTGAGAGAGATGGGCTGACCAGTTTCCAGTGGATGAATTCACAGTGAGGGACATATGGGGACAGAAATGCTTTTATAAGTTTCAACATATATGACAGAATGCATGAAATCTATAGGGGGATGGAGGGTTCAAGTACTATTAAGATGTACCTTATGAAACACACAAAAATGTAATTCATTTCCTTTTTCAAAGTAAAAGTTCCTTAAAAAGTTGTCACCTGGGAGTCCTTGGTCCTTTCTGTGCCTCCACGCTTCATAACACAGCTTTGTTGCCTGGGAAAGCATGGAATAATGTCTTTTCCATGTGCATCTGAGTACGTGTAGTTCAACCCTAAAGCCTTAACATGCTTCTGTTTTTGGTCTGTACTTACTATCCTCACAGAATTCAGGAGCAGGTGGTAAAATTTACAGCTCGACTTTCTTCTAAGTGCCACCGTGGATAATTCTGAGCAGACATTGCTGACAGTAGGCGGGAACTGATGTTCCTCTGAAAGGCTTTTAGGGTGGCAGAGGGCCTGTGAGGCAGGTGTACAATCAGGGACTGGGGAGCTGTGTCTCTGGTTACTGATGTTATTACTACGGAGCAGGAGTCATATTCCCGTTCTCATTTTTGAGGATGGTTCTCCCTGGACTTTTTGTAACAGCCAGTTGGTGCTAGTAATATAAAAAAATAAACACTTATGAGACTTGAATGCTGAATCTGTAGTAGACTGTACACCTGGCACAATAGTCAAGGTCTGCCTTCAGTATATGTAGCCCAGACAAAACTGTGACACCCAAATGTAGCTAAAGAAACCATGAAAGACAGTTATGAATATGAACCAGTGTTTCTTTGACTCTGATATGAACAGGGGGTGGCTGGCAGGGCCTGGCCAGCTGACTTTAGGAGGCTCTCAGGTGATGCTGCTGACAGTTTGAGGTCCAATGTCTGAGTCACAGGAGTCCAAGGTAACATCTTGCATGTGGAAACAAGAAGTATGAGAATGATTCTGTGGCAAAACAAACCATAGGGACATTTTAAATTGAGAAATAATACAGCCAGTTTCATGTTTGGAGAGTTTGTGCCAAGTAGAGTGCTATGTTTACAAAATGGAAATAAAAGTTGTTTTAAAAAGTAGCTTCGTCACTATAAAGAGAGCACTGCCTTGTAAACAGCAAAAGACACAGAAAGCTGATACTACACCATAACCTCCATGGACACTGCCTGTAGGCTCAAGTAACTCCAAATTTAAGTTTCATAGGCTCTGGTTCTGAGTGCAGGACTTTGTCTCACACACTCCTTATTCCCACGGGGTCTCTCCACAGTGCCGCCATGCTTGGGAACACCTCTTCTGTTTGCTCCAGCTTCTCTTAACTGCTGCCCACTTCTGGCAAATGGATTCAGTAGTAATGCTTCTGCTGCCAGAGTCTTCCATGCTTGCTGCCTTCCCGGCAGGACTCCCCTTTATAGGTCCCAGAGCTGCAAGACACTGAGGCCAAAGGCTGGGACCTACTACTACAGGACCACTATGCTGTTCCTACGAGGCTTTCTTTCATATAGTGAACTCCCAGCCATGACATCCCTTGATCCTCCTGGCAGTCTCTCTATTCCATCTGAGCTCCCCACTAGACAAGAGGTATGGCTTTGTTGAGCTCCTGTTTGTGAGAGAAAGTCTTGTATGTGGTCTAGCTTCTTTCTTTTCTTTTTCTCTGTAACATTTGTTCTAAAAGAATGGACTTCAAATTGGCAAATCAGCATCACTTGGAACTTGCCAAAATACAAATCACTTGGGCAGACCTAGACCTGCAGATCAGAGACTTGGGGTAATGTAGGAAAGGAGATCCTCCAATCTGGGATTGTGGATGTTTAAATGTGCATTCTGGGCTAAGAGTGCTCAAGAAGTCTTCAGATTCAGGACAAGACAGCTGTTGGCAGAATGCGTGGGGGGAAGACTTTGATTTTCTGGGGTGTATTTTATGGCAAATCACCTTATTCTTTCTACAGAAAGCAGAACCATTTATAGAAAATTTGACTTTAAATAAAAATAAAAGAATATCAATTTCTACCCATAACAACAAAGTGCAACTTTCGAGGAAGTTGCTACAACTATTGAGGAGCAAGAACTTTGTTGACCTAGATGGGCATTTGGAACCATAAGGAAGGATCTGCCTGCTTATTTTGCAAAAATAACTGTACTTCATCAGTGGAATGAGTTTTTATGGAGAGTATCAACTTTAAGTCCTTTCCTTAAGGAGACCGAGTCCTGAATTGATTCTTCTGCCATTCAGGCAGCTATGATTCATTTCGGTAGAAACAACCTACACAGGCTCCACAGAGCACTGAAGAGAAAAGCTCTTGCAAAGACATTTCCATCAGGACCTCGATTGTGCAGTGTATCATAAAATGGAAAGTTAGGGCACATGTACAACAAATGTGCATCCAGGAGACATCTAATTCATTTGTGCATTTTTCCCTCATGAAATAATTACAAAGACTTTCTTGAATACCTACCATGTGCCAAACTCTGAGTCTACAAACATAATTCATAAGACATTCAGCTGTAAACTTGAAGGTCTTTGTTAGATATTTTGCTAATAATAATGTATGGCTGATTAGCAGAAAACAGAATTCTGATTTATTTTTCCCAAGAATCTTGTGAAATAAACATCTGTTTACCTTTTGTAGATGGAGGAACTGAATGAGCCTTGGGTTAGAACGACAAACCTAGTTTCCCATCCCCAGTCTTGATCTCAGACTCCATCATTGAAGTCATTTGAAGGTTGGGCAGTGCAGTCTCCCTTTTGTCCAAATAATGCAAGCCATAGAAACTACAATTACTCTTCTTCAGAGAAGAGCTAGTAGTGGTGGTGGAACCCTGAGTCTCTTATCTCCAAAGCAAACCATAAAGCTTAAAATAGTGCAACACTGCCCCCCCCATCTTTCCCTGTTAGTACTGGCCTTAAAGAAATTCTGTGACAGTAGATCATACTAAAGGGAGTCTTGCCTCATGTTTGGGAAGAAGGAATGTACTATAGAGTGGCCAAAGAGTCTTTGCCTATGTGAAGATTATAAATTGTATCATACTAGCTTACCCAAATGGACTCCAAATCCAATGAGCAACGTCCTGATAAGACACTGAGTAGAAAAACACAGAAGCAAGGTTAGCTCCTTATCTAGAGCCCTCAGAGACTCTTAAATTCCTTGATTTTGTACTTCAGGCATTCAAAGGCATAATAAAATATACTTCTGTTGTTTAAGCCAGTAAGTTTGGGGTAATTGGTTTTGGCAGCCCCAGGAAACTTAAGAAGCAACCAACAATTCATTTGATAACTCTAAGCCTTGTGTGCCATCTTTAATTCTTAATTCCCCAATAGAGGGACTCTCTCTCTGTTCTGTTGAAACATACCCTTTCAAAATACTTGTCAATGAAGCAACCCTGAAAGAGAGACTAAAATAGTGGATGGAAGGCCAGTCTTCTGCATTGGCATGTAATTACCTCAGAAAAGGGAAAAGCAAGGGAGAGGTGCAATCACCTGTTTCATTCTTTGAACTCACTTCTCATTTATATCTGATTTTTAGTGCATGATTGATTTGTGAGGTGATTGTATGTTTCACTGAATCAGTAATACTGTTCTTTTATGGAGGCACATTCTGTAGGTTCTGTAGAATGAGTATGTGATCTTCTGGCACTGGACTTTACCAGTGAGATGGTTAGACCTACAGGAAGCAGAACCCTACAGTGGCATTGCTCCAACTCGCTGCTGCCTAGTTGCTGCTGCCTGGTTCCTACAGCCACAGGGATGAATCCTGTTGTGCCTTTCAAAGGGAAGAGTCATGGTGTGTTTCCTTTCATATCAGATTAGCTGAAAAACATAGGTATGCACAAAGTCTCCCCAGTGAACCATGATCATGAATGATTATTTTCATAATTATATTTTATGTATTGACTATAAAGTGAGAGGGAAGAAAAACCATGTGATTTTTTTTCCAAATACCTTTGCACAGTGCACTATAATTTGTAATTATAAATTTACCATAATGAGTGGGCGAAGGCTGACATTTTAATTGCACTTTTAGCCAGCCAGGTTTGGGAGCATGCACTGGAAGTTTCAAACCTAAAAGCAAGTTTACAACTTAGCACAGCTCTTGCTTTATGGCACACAGACATTCCAATGATAGGACTTTGAAACTCAATTTTCTAAGAAGGAAATAAGAAACTGCAATAGTTAGATGGCCCTTGCTCTTTAGAACTCAAGAAAATTTGTCCATAAATCACACAAAATGGGCTTTTCTAATGCTTATATAAAAGCATTTAGACACAGGGCATCTGAACATCTAAACAGAATGATATATGGTCTGGCAATCTGTGGGAGGATCCTAGCTAGCTCATCTTGATGAAATTTGGCTGGAAATAAAACTGGAAATAGGATTTGTGATTGTTTTGAAAGAGGTGCTGCAGCTACCGGGTTTCCTCAGAACTTTAAATGAATGTTTACTTTTAAAGTTTTTCCAACAAGAAAATGGCCTCGTTATTATTTTATTTTTGTTTGTTCATTTATTTTGTGAGCCAGAAGAGAACTTGCAGCAGGAGTCAGTTCTATTCTTCTACCACGTGGGGGCCCAGGGATGGAACATAGGTTGTCAGGCTTAGGGGAAGCATCTTAACCTGCTGAGAAAGCCCAGCTCTCACCTCATTATTCCTGCACTTTTAGGAAATTCAGAAGTTTTTTGCATGTGGCTAAAGAAAAATAGTACACTAAGTTTTACTCTTTACTGTGTGATTGAAGCTTCTATTTTTTAAACTTTTTAAAAAATTTATTTATTTATTTTTGTATGTGTATGAATGTACTGTCCGCATGTAGGTTTGTGCACCCGTGTCGTGCAATGCCGCAGAGGTCAGAACGATTCCCCTGGAACTGGAGTTCGCCTGAATTGGAGTTACAGATGGTTCTCAGCCACCACGTGGGTGCTGGGGATCGAATCCGGGTCCTCTGCAAGAGCAGTCGGTGCTCTTAACCGCTAGGCCATCTCTCCAGCCCCTGTGAACCTTGCTCATGAACGATTATTTCTTAATGAGAACCACTTGGCTAGCCAGATATCTGTGAAAGCTGCGTCATCACACCCCAGATGGTAATAAATCATGGTTCCTCTCTGTCGTCTCAAGCTGATGAAAGTTTTCAGCTAAGTTCGCTCAGATACACTTGATAAAATTATGCCACAGCACAGAGATGATTTTAGGTGATTCTGGAGTAAGGCAGAACTGTTTCTAGCCACATAGCAAGGCGAAATGGGGATAAAGAGTCACTGTTTATAAGAAATCAATGCTAGCACAAAATATAATGGGATCTAAATAGAATTTATCCTCATATTTTGAGAGATCATTCCTAACACTGAAGCTATCTGTGGTGTAGAAAGATCACAAATAACAACTAAGTCTTATTTTACCTTGCATTTCAATGAAGAACATTTGTTAGGTCTTAGCTAGAGTTCAGTTCAGCTCAATAAAATAAGCATTAAAATGTAAGTATGCTTTCAGGAGGAGTCTAATGAGAGGACACAGAGGATCCAAGAGCCGAATAGCAAGTGGAATATGTCAAAAGCTTCCATGGGGAGAACACTGTATTAGAAAAGGACAGAGAAGTGGGGAAGGATAACCGCAGGAGGACTCCAGAAAGACAAAGCAAATCAAAATGGATTAAAGGCTTCCATATAAGATCACAGTTAAGACTACTAAGATAACACAGAAGATCTATGGCACTGACCTAGAAAATGACTTTTTAGATAAGGTCCTGAAGACACAGACAATACAATATAAAACGAGAGATGGGATTCTGTCAAAGCACAGAGCTCTGTATAGCAAACAAAAGAGTTAATAGGAGGAGCAGACACTCCACAGAGGATGAAAATTATCTGCAAACTATATATATATATATATATATATAT
>VZQC01006523.1:845668-864171 GCA_009823505.1 Rhizomys pruinosus
ATTCTGATAGGTTTCCCCTTATAGGTCACTTGTTGTTTTTCTCTTGTGGCTTTAAGGATTTTGTCTTTGTTTTGGGTGTCTAGCATTTTAACTATGATGTGGCGTGGAGAATTTCTTTTCTGATCTTGTCTGTTTGGAGTTCTATGTGCTTCTTGTATTGGTATTGGTTTGTCCTTTTTTAGTTTGGGGAAGTTTTCATCTATTATTCTGTTGAAGATCTGATCAATACCTTTCTCTTGGGATTCTTCTCCTTCCTCTATTCCTATGATGCGGAGGTTTGATCTTTTCATAGTGTCCCACAGCTCCTGGTTGTTCCATTTTTGTGAATTTTTAAATTTTTCATAATCTTTCCTTGAGGTTTTTAGTTGTTTTGTGTTATCTTCCAGGTCTGATATTCTTTGTTCTGATTCCTCCATTCTGCTTCTGAGGCTTTTTTCACTCCTTTCCTCTTGATTGGATGAGTGTTTGATTTCCTTTTTCATTTCCTCTTCTGATTTCTTTAGCATTTCTACTTCTTTTTCGAGCTTTTTAATCTCTTCCTGTAGCTCTTTGCTTTGATGGTTGGTTTCCTTATCTTTTTCAGCATGGGATCTTTTCAGTGTTTCTAGTTCCTTCCAAAGTTTGTTATTCTCTCTCTCTAGGTCCTTCTTGAGTTCTTCATTCTCTTTTCTTAGTTCTTTGATTTGCTCTTTATAATCTTGTAGTTCTTTAAATATGTTTCCAATTGTGTTTCTGATATCTGTGTCCTGGGCCATCCCCATGGGGATCCCAGTGTAGGAATATTCCATAGGGTTGGTGGAGCTTGGTGTGGGATTATCCTGCCCCTTTCCTGTGTTCTCTTCTTGGTGTTCCTGGCATGTGAGCTTCTCCTTGCCTGTTTTCCAGTGTAGGTCCTAAATGACTCTTCACTGTGTTGAAGGGTTAAAGGCTTGCTTTACTTGCCTCCTTCAGATGCCTTTGTAATCTCAGTTTGCGGGGGGGTGGTCCAGTGACAACGATGATGAGATGACCGACTGTGGGCAGGCTCTTTAGCCTGGCACCTGCACTTGCCTGAGCTGTTCTTGGGATATCTCAGATTGAGACTTACACAGCCCTACCTTTTATACCAGCTGGGAGGATAACTTCACCCCCAGAGCCACAAAAGCCAACCAAGCCTAAGACAACTGGATTAACGGATTAACTAGATGAAATCAATCAACAATCAGACTTGCTGAAGCACTCAGCTGCTGTCCACCTATCTGTGCTTGCCTGAGCTATTCTCAGGAGATTTCCCAAACTGTACATTCTGCATTTCTTTCTGCCCCATCTACTCTTCTTCACTGTAGATCTGTACAGTATTCACCATTAATAGCCACGCCACCATTTCTACATTAGGCTTTCTGCCCCATCTACTCTTCTTCACTGTAGATCTGTACAGTATTCACCATTAATAGCCACGCCACCATTTCTACATTAGGCTATCTTGAAATATCCTCTGCCAAAGACATTAGACCATTGCTTTTCAACTTAGCATCAGGCAAGCATCTGGGCTGTGGGCAAACTGCTGCCAGTCTCTTTATCAAAATATCCCAGTTGCTGCCTAAGTCTTTATTTTCCTCTGGAACTACATTTTTTGCAGCAATGCTTTCTTCTAGGCTTCTACTAGAATGGCCCATTAAGCTCTGCTTACAGTAGTCAACAGGTTTTCTAGCCCAAAGTTCCAGAGTCTTCCACACTTCTCCAAACATCCACATGGTCAGGTTCTTCACAGCCAATACCCCACTTCTGGTATCAAATAACTGTATTAGTTACTTTTCTGTTACTGTGATTAAAACCACCATGACCAAGGGAACTTATAAAAGCAAGAGTTTATTTGAGTTTAGGCTTGACAGTTCCAGGGAATCAGAGTCGATTGTGGTAGGAGGCATGGTGGCCCGCACTGAAGCAGCAAGCCAAGGCTCACATCACACAATGAGCACAGGAAGCAGAGAGAGAGAGACTGGAGACCACGAGGTTTGTTAAACTCACTAAGCCCGCCCCCAATGACGTACTTCCTCTAGCATGGCCACACCTTCTAAGACCTCCAAGAACAGTGCCACCAACTGGAGATAAAATGTCTGAATACTTAAAGCCTATGGGGGGACACTCTCATTCAAACCACCACACATTATAACAATATGGTTGCTTTCAGATAAACAGAAATATAATAATTATGTTGTTCAGCTTGCCTTTCTTCTGGGGATTTGGTGTTAGCATCCACAAATGAGGGAAACCATTTGCCACTTGTTTTTCTGGGACTGTGTTACTTCACTTAGCATAATGGCTTCGAGCTCCGTCCATTTACCTGCAAAGTTCATGATGTCATCTTTCTTTACCACTAACTAGTACTCCATTGTGTAGATGTACCACCATTTTGTCATCCACTCATCAGTTGAGGTGCATTTGGGTTGGTTCCAGCTATTTGCTATTGTGAAGAGAGTTGTAATAAACATGGATGTGCATGTATCTTTGCAGTAGGATGAGTCTTGTGGGTATATACCCAGGAGTGGTATAGCTGGGTCAGGTGATAGGCTCATTTTGAATCTTTTAAGGGTTCTCCACACTGCTTTCCATAATGGTTGTATAAGTTTACATTCCCACCAGCAATGGAAGAGAGTTCCCCTTTCCCCACAACCTCTCCAGCATTTGGTATCTTTTGTGTTCTTGATCTTAGCCAGTTGTATCGGAGTGAGATGATATCTGAGAGTGGTTTTAATTTGCATTTTCTTAATTGTTAATGATGTTGAACCCTTTTTAAGATATTTCTCAGCCATCTTTACTTCCTCACTGGTGAAGCCTCTGTTCAGCTCTGTACTCCAGTTTTTTGAGTAGGTCATTTATTTTCTTCTTTGTTTTTTGAGTAGTCTATGTTCTTGATGTTAATGCTCTGCCAGATGAATCACTAGTGAAGATTTCCTCCTCACTTTGTGGATTTTCTCTTCACTTTTTGATTGTTTCTTTCACTGTACATAAGCTTTTGAGTTTGATGAGTTCCCATTTGTCAACTGTTGACCTTATTTCCTGTGCAGCTGCTGTCTGATATAGAAAGTATTTTCCTACACCTATGTCTTGTAGGTCGCTACCAAATTTTTCTTCTATCACCTTCAGGGTTTCAGGTTTTCTGTTGAGATCTTTGATCCACTTGGAGTTGATTTTTTTGTACAAGGTGAGATGTAGGGGTTTAATTTTGATCTTCTACAAATTGTGATGTGGTTTTGCCAGCACCATTTGTTGAAAGTGCTATCCTTCCTCCATTGAGGGTCTTTTTACCCCTTTGTCAAATATGATGTGGCTGACAATTTGATAACTAAAGCTAGCCATCATATTGTTGAACTATATAATAAGGTACTATTTTTCATTTTTAAGCTATTTGTGATGATCCTTGAACTTGGGAGTGTTCTCATAATAGAAAGAGATGCTGACTTTGGACAAAGAATGATAGTCTTTTTTTTCTAATTTCACTTTTTTGTGGTTTTATTGATGTTTTGTGTATTTCAGACATCATTTTTCAATTCAGTTTAGACATATTCCCTTTTCGCTTCCCCCTACCCCACCCCAGATCATGCATTCTGTCATAACTGTCCTGCATCTTTCTCTCAGTCTTTTTTATGCTTAGCAATTCACATTTTCCCCCATTAATTTTATATTACTCTAAAATATGGATACATACTAAAATATGGATACAGTAATTACAGAGTCTGAAAATAAGTGGTAGGTGGATTCTAGAGCCCTTTGAGAGATTTACATTTTAACAACATAATTGCTTTCAGATAAACAGAAATACAACAATAATGTTGTTCAGCTTGCCTTTCATCTGGGGGTATTTGGTGTTAGCATCCACAAATGAGGGAAACCATTTGCCACTTGTTTTTCTGGGACTGTGTTACTTCACTTAGCATAATGGCTTCAAGCTCCATCTATTTACCTGCAAAGTTCATAATGTCATCTTCCTTTACTGCTGAATAGTACTCCATTGTGTAGATATACCACGTTTTTGTCATTCACTCATCAGTTGAGGGGCATTTGGGTTGGTTCCAGCTCTTTGCTATTGTGAAGAGAGCTGCAATAAACATGGAAGTGCATGTATCTTTGTGGTAGGATGATTCTTTAGGTATATACCCAGGGGTGGTATGACTTGGTCACATGGTAGGCTCATTTTGAGTCTTTTAAGGGTTCTCCACACTGCTTTCCATAGTGGTTGTACAAGTTTACATTCCCACCAGCAGTGGATGAGTGTTCCCCTTTCCCCACAGCTTCTCCAGCATCTGTCATCTGTTGTCTTTATCTTAGTTAGTTGTATCAGAGTGAGATGATATCTGAGAGTGGTTTTAATTTGCATTTTGTTAATTATTAATGATGTTGAACATTTAAAAAAAATTTTAATTTATTTTTATATGTGTATGAATGTACTGTCTGCATGTAGGTTTGTGCACCCGTGTTGTGCAATGTCGCAGAGATCAGAAGAGGGTCTCAGATTCCCCTGGAACTGGAGTTCTCCTGGAATTGGAGTTACAGATGGATCTTAGCTGACATGTGGGTGCTGGGGATTGAACCCGGGTCCTGCAAGAGCAGTCGGTTCTCTTAACCACTAGGCTATCTCTCCAGCCCCTGATGTTGAACATTTTTTTAAGATGTTTCTCAGCCATGTTTAATTCATCACTGGTGAAGTCTCTGTTCACCTCTTTACTCCCTCTTTTGAGTAGGTCATTTGTTTTCTTCTTTGTTTTTTGAGTAGTTTATATATTCTTGATGTTAATGCTCTGTCAGATGTATCACTGGTAAAGATTTCCTCCCACTCTGTGTGTTAAAAATGATAGTCTTTTATGCCTCAGATGTATCACTGGTAAAGATTTCCTCCCACTCTGTGTGTTAAAAATGATAGTCTCTTATGCCTTACTTTTTACTCAAATTTTTTTTCAAATGGGGAATAAGTTATATTTAGGAATGATTATCTATAGTCATGAATATAATGATATCATGTCATGAAATAAAAAAGAAAAACAAGTGGGCTGGAGAGATGGCCTAGCGGTTAAGAGCACCAACCGCTCTTACAGAGGACCCGGGTTCCCTCCCCAGCACCCATATGGCGGCCGAGAACCGTCTGAAACTCCAATTCCAGGAGAACTCCAGTTCCAAGGGAATCTGACACCCTCTTCTGACCTCCGCGGCATTGCACGACATGGGTGCACAAACTTGCATGCAGACAGTACATTCATACACATACAGAAATAAATAAATAATAAAAAAAGAAAAACAAGACTACCGAGGAAAAATCTTTTGACTCCTATTACAATGTCTTAGCAAAGTCCTTTTTACCCAGATGAGGATTTGTAAAGTTGTACAGGGAAGTCTACTCAGAAAGACATGGTTTTATCCTGAGACTTGCCCTTGTGTCTGATGAATAGATTTTCAATATTAAAGAATGAGAAATTGAAGCACTAACTCTATAAATAACTCTGGCTAGAAATCACGTTTCCTTTCATTCAAACCCATAAAATGTAATCACAATTTTATGAGGGACATTTATTAAAGTCATTAAATAAAGGTCATAATACTAATATAATACTCCAAACCTTTTAAAGGGTGTGAGTTCGCCAATGGTTACAACTCTCCTTACAGATTTATTTATATGATGAGTGTCTGATCAATTTTGAATGCCATAATTGCTATTTATGCTCTGTGTATCTTTGGCAAGTCAGATCATTGTGTTTTATGGTATTGTTTTTCTGATGTATGATTGACTCTTGCTTTATTCTTTCCTATGGCCCCTTTGTTTCCTCCTTCTGGTTTCTTGCCTCAGAACTACCTGTACTTATTTCCAGTGTACTCTTAGTTCCTCATAACTATTATTCTATGAATCACCACATTGCATGATGAGAGACTTGATTATATGCTTTGGACAGAGAAAGTGGAGCTAATGGAAAATTGCACTAGGAGCCATCATAGAAATGTCTGAGCCAAATTCCTGCCTCAGCTAGTGCATGAACTTCCACTCTGCAGATCTCACGATGTTCTTAACTGAGTATATGATCTTACAAATCTTGACTCTTTGTTTGATTTTTGTATTGATTCACTTAGGCTGATTTTTAAGTTGTTTGGAGGAACTACAACATAATTCTGGAATCAGAGTAAAAACAACAACAGCACATAAAAAGAAAAAAAATCGATAATACCTAAATAGTTTATTTTAAATTCAAATTTTGTACATAGGTAAATAGATGCTGTTACTTAATTGTCATATTCTTTACATATATCTTGCTGTTCAGTATGAGATATTGATTCTGACTTTAGGAGTTTTAGGCTCCAATTAGAAAATAGTGAAGTTCATAGTTGCCTGGGACAGACATCAGTGTTTTAATAACAGAGCATGATTACGTCACAGTCTCAGAATGTTTACTAATATAAGAAACTTTTTAAAAGTAATTTCTCCAACTATGGAATGCAGTATGGAGAACCCTTGGAAGACTCAAAATGAGCTTGCCACATGACCCATTCATACCACTCCCAGGTATATACCCACAAGACTCATCTTACCACAGAGATACATGCACAGCCATGTTTATTGCAGCTCTCTTCACAATACCTAAGAGCTGGAAACAACCCAAATGCCCTCAACCAACAAGTGGATAAAGAAAATGTGGTACATGTACACAATGGAGTTCTATCCAGTGGTAAAGAAAGATGATATCATAAACTTTGCAGGTAAATGGATGGAACTAGAAGTATCATGTTAAGTGAAGTATCACAGTCCCAGAAAACAAATGACAAATGGAATCCTTCATCTGTGGATGCTAGCACCAATTACCTAGTTGTTGTAAGGCAAACTGAGCACCATGAATGTGATCTGAAAACAGCTGTGCTCTTTTATGGTGAATCCCTTAACAGGCTCTAGAATTAAGCTATCATTTATTTTCAGAGTTAGAAAGTTTTGGTATGTGGATGAAGGATTTGTATGTATATTTTAGAGTAATATAAGATCAAAGGAATGCAGAAAAAACTAGTTTGTCATGACATTATGTCTAACCACAGTATTTATTTTATGGGAGTGCTTCTTAGCATTTCATTTTTTATTTTTTTTATTTTTGTATGTGTATGAATGTACTGTCTGCATGTAGATTTGTGCACCCATGTCGTGCAATGCCGTGGAGGTCAGAAGAGGGTCTCAGATTCCCCTGGAACTGGAGTTCTCCTGGAGTTGGAATTATAGATGGTTCTTAGCCGCCATGTGGGTGCTGGGGATTGAACCCAGGTCCTCTGCTAGAGCAGTCCATGCTCTTAACCACTAGGCTATCTCTCCATCCCCAGTATTTCTTATATAAGACTTCTTGAGCTTTGGTCCAAGCATTTTCTAAAATATTATAAAGTAGTTTAAAGTATCAAGCTGGTGTAACTTAGCCTTTCTGGATGCTTAATGACTATACTTAATGCCCATACCAATTTGGCCAATGGTCTTAAGGGATAACTTCGTTCTTTGCCCTCAGAGGTCAACTAAGTCCCAGGGAACTATTCATAGGGGCACCTCTTAAAGTGTCCTACAAATGTGAGTCACTAGTCTTCCTATGCAGGGAGGTCTTGGAGATCCACTAATGGGACTTCAGCCAGTGTCCAGTCTACAAAGAGGAAAGTCTGCTTATGCTTCAAAAAGGGAAGCCTTTTCTAGCAAGATCTAACTTTGTCCTTGATTGGATGGAACCAGTGATTGAAAATCCAAAAGGATACAGGGGCTCCCTGCCACCCCTGAAAACCCTGAGTGACCCTTGAGGACCAGATCCTCAACTGACTTTGAGAAAACAAAAACCTTGATTAATCTGGGCTGTGTGGCTTTAAACATCCAGAAGGAAAGTTTAACAAGAAATAAATAAATAGTAAGCCTTGAGAAATTGTACTTCAGGTATAAAACTTGAGATCTTAGTAAAAAGACAAAAAGTAAAAAAAAAAAAAAAAAAAAGAGAGAGCATGGTTGTTTTGCCTGTCTTACTGGCAAGTGCAGCTACCCTGTGACTGCCACTGCTTTTGCCATCCTTCAAAGATATGAAACACAGCTTTTCAAACTTCCAATATGGACTGAAGGCTCATATCTCTTCAAGAATCCTCCAAACCTCCAGCGCATATGGGGACTTCTGAAACATCCAACTTGTAGATTGAGCTACTACTGGGGTTTCAGCCTCTTCAAGAGTATAGACTTCCATTGTTGGACTACCCAGGCTGTATCACAGAGACCAATACAGGAAGATCAAGACAGGATGCGGTGCTTACTGGACCTCATTTGGTGACCATGGGAAGGGAAAACCCCAGTGTGGAGCACAAGGGCAGAACTGATGGTGGTTTGGGTGGTATGGGCTTGCCAAGGAGGAGCCTTCAAACATGACATCTTTCAGCCTAATAAAAAAAATCATAAGCTGAAGATGCTAAAACCTATGATATATTGGCATGCATATATGCATATTTTGGAGTGACAGCAGCAACAACAACAACAACAACAACCAAAAGACTAGGTCAAAGAACTTACTGAAATGGTGAACTTCTGCTCAAAACAATAAACATCTGCATCAAGAATTTTGAGAGAGATTGAGAAAAAGATGAAAAACATGGTTGGCAGAATGCTTGAACTCTGGTGGGGTGGGGGGCAGGGAGGGGGACACGGGTCTAGATTTTATTTATAATGTAATTTTTTATGAAATGCACAGAGCTTCAATAAAACATTGGCTTTGGGAAAAAAAGTAATTTCTGGAGCTGGGCATGGTGGTACATGCCTTTAATCCCAGCACTTGGGAGGCAGAGGTAGGTGTATCTCTGTGAGTTCGAGGCCAGCCTGGTCTACTGAGCGAGCTCCAGGCCAGCTGGGGCTACAGAGAGACCCTGTCAAAAAAAAACACCCCCAAAAAAGTAATTTCCCAAAAGTATTTGAATTCATTTTGCATATCCTTAGTTTTGGTTATTCTACTAGTGGAACTACATAGGCAATTCTACTTGCTCTAACAATAGCCCTAGTGCAGCATGCACGCCTCTCTGTGCTTCTCTGTATAGCCAGGCTTTACCTGTGATCTGTGGACCTCCTCCAGTAGCTCAAGGACACGTGTGGAGACCACAAGACAGCCTTGGAGTCATTCCACCTCTGGTGATGTCCAACTTATTTTCTCACTGGGCCTGAGTCTCACCAACCAAGCTAAATGACTAGCCAGTGAGTTCCAGGGGACTATTTGTGTCCACCTTCCCTGCACTGAGACTAAAAGCCTGTGCCACAATGCCTGCCTTCCTATTGACATCAAATTGAGGCCTTCAAGCTTGTATTTCAAAGCCTTCTTCCCAAATTCACAAGTTTTAACTTAAAATATGGTGAATAAGAATGGCTTTTGAGTATCCATGTGTGTATGCATTTTTGTGTGCACATGTGTATACATAAGTGTGCATGTATGCATGTACATAGGTGTATATATGTATGTTTACCTATGTGTATGTCTGTGTGACTGTGTACACGTATGTGTGTAAAGGTGCTGTATCATTATGTGACATCTAAAAGAGGACATATTTTAAGAAATGCATCATTATGTGATGTCATTGTGTGTGTGTCATAGAGTGTGTTACACAAATCTGGATAGAGCAGCAGGGTACACATTAACTCATAAATCGTCTTATGTGTGATAGATGGCTCAATGACAAATCAAATAACACAAGATTAAATCAAGCACAAGAGAAAATGATGCAGTTGAGATGCTGGATAAACCTGGGCTATGGATTTGTGGTAGTGACTGATAGCATGCTGAAGCACTGGGTAAACCTGGGCTATGGCTTTGTGGTAGTGATAGCATACTGAAGGACTGGGTTTGATTGTGCTGGGGGTTAGAGAGGGGAGAGAGAGAAAGAAACATAAGCTGCATGAAGTTGCTGTCCAAATAGCCCAGCCTACTGCTTCATAAGTAGGAGTTGATTCTAAATCAATGATTAAAAGGATAGCACAATAAATACATAAACCACATGACCATTATTCTCATTGTTTGTAATTAATACCAAGTACTATTTACAGATCCTACTTGTGTGCTGTTTGCTTTCCTGTGCCTGGACGCACAGGATGACTGCTGACAGCACATGAACGGTGCATTGTGGTGTGGAATGATGGCAGCTATAATGTCATTAAGAAATTTTTCATCTCCATTGTTCCTTATAAGGCCATCATTCTTTTTGACTGAAATGTCTCTCTGCAGTGTTTGGCTGCTGGGTTTTTTAGAGAAAGTATGATAAGTTTCCTTTCCCTCTCATTTTTTAAAAATTGTTATACTAGACATAGATTCTGTTACTTTATTCTTATGACACACCAATGTGATATTACAAAAGGTTAGTGAACTTGCCTCGTATAGACATGGGCAAGATCAGAGCCATGACACTGATCTTAAAGCTTTTCCTGAGAGATTACACCAACGCCAGTGTTAATGCTGTTCACTGTGGTTATTTATTTATTTATTTATTTATTTATTTATTTACTTACTTATTTATTTGGAGTGCCAAGTCTTGTCTGTTAGCTGAAGCTCCAGACTTTGCCCACCTTACAGCCATGTTTTTAACATGAATGCATAGGTAATACCATGGAAATGAACTCCTGGAAGAAAAAGAAAAAACTTAAGGGTAAAAAATGGGATTTTTCACTAACTTCATAATTAAATGTAAAATTATAAAATTTGTGATGTGTATTTGGCTTTGTGGTTTGGAAGTTGAGGGATCTGGGATTTTTCTCTTCTCTTCCAGTTCCTTCTGTATTCAACTTTGAGCAGAATCTGTAAAGAAGAATGTGGCCCATTCTCCTTGCATAGCCACTGGATCACTGTGTCGCAGCACATACCCCTCGAGTCAGCATGTAATTCTTTTCTAATATGTACATAGCCCTATGCTTCATTAATTTCTATGGGCCCATGTTACTGAATGGTTGATTGTCCATCCTTGAGGGAACTGCCATCTTCAGGGAAAGGTAGACATTTTCAGAGCAGAGGGAGACTCTCAAGCTTTGCTCTGAGGTTCCATGTTCTTCTAGGTGAAAAGGAACACCTCGTTTACCCGTAAAGAGTGAACCTTCCCTTTCATTATGAAACAGTTCCCTTTACTATCTGATATTTATAACCAGTTTTATTTGCCAGATTAGTGTTACTAATAGTTAAAATAATGTATGGTCACTAAAGGACCAGTGCAGAGGCCAGATCTCAGTGGGTTTTATTCAGTCTACACAATAAAGTCATAAAGGATGTACCATCTTCTTTCCCTACCTCATAAATAATGAGACTGTCAGCCATCTTCCAGAGCCACCATTGATCTACTTACTGTACATTAGGTGCTTTCAACAGCAGAAAGGTGTTGTTGTAGTTCAGGAGGCTCAAGTCCCAGTTCATGCTGTCGACAGGGATGCGTTCTTCTGAGGACATGGAGTAAAGACACTAATCCAAGTTTCTTTCTTACATCTCCATATCTTCTCTTTGACCTGGATGTGCCCCTGAGTGAATTTTTCTTATAAAGACTTATGACCTTTGAAACATTCAGCTATCTCTGAAGATCAGAGCTCCTGATTTAGCTACATTCTCAAAGTACTGGGAGTTAGGGCTTAGAGAAGCCAACTTTGGAAGGGAATACCAATCAACCTATGGTACTCACAGAAGTCCAAAGAGGCTTGTTACCTTCTTTACAATAGTACAGCCAGACTTGATCTGTCACAATGACCACACACCATCCCATTTCCTTACCCTGGTGTTTGATTTAATTAGTGAAACTGAGTCTCATCAAGGGAGGCTAAAATGCTGGGATGAATGGGATTGACAGAGGTAGTGGCAGGGATGGCAGTCAGGATCTGCAAGGCCTGATGAGCAGAAGAGGATCTGAGACTTTAATCCAGATATAAGGGGAAGCCTCTGGAGGGCATAGAGTGCATGTATTTTGTAGGAGGTATAAGTATGCCCATTTACAGTTTAAAGAGTGAGTCTGGAAAGTCTGTGGAGAGGAGCCCTGTATTGGGGATAGCTGGGAGTGGATGAATGTTAGGGACCTTGTTAGTATCATTCATTCACATAATCAGTCAGAACATTATGTGACCTTTACATTTCCTTATTTCCAGTTTCAGTTTATGAATCTTGAATTTCCTATAGTTACCCAGTGCTCAAGATTACTAAACAGAAAATTCTAGAAGTAAACAACTCATACGTGTGTTTTATATGTCAATACCATGATAAAATTTCTACCTCTTCCCACCCTTTTCTAGAGTATCCACTCTGTATTTACTATACCCATGCACTGATCACTTTATTCACATTGTGGTTAACAGACTAAAATGGTATCACAGTTCTTGTGTATGGTATTACATTGTTTTACTTAATAATGACTCTAACATGCCAGCGTAACGATGCTGACAGTTGTGTTACAGTGCGTTACTAAATTTTTCCATTACATTTTGGTTATTGCCAATCTTTTCCTATGTCTAATTTATTTGTGGGTGCTGGGAATCGAACTTATTTTTTTTTTTTGCGGTTCTTAGCCTCAGCCTTTAACGGCTGCGCTATCCCCACAGCCCCCTATGTCTAATTTATGCATTAAGCTTTATAATAAGCATGTATCATAAAAAGAAATAGTAAATACATGCAGAATTCAATGCATTCTGAGGTTACAAGTGCCAGGTGGGGATTTTGCAACATATCTCCTGAAGATAAAAGGGGACTACTGTATACTATATACATACATGGAAGAATACATACATTCATGAATATGAGAATACATATACATATACAAGAATACATACATGGAAGAAGAATCACATGCCTGACATTTAAATTCTGAGCTCCTAAAATGTTATTATTAGTACATTGGGGGTGTTGTACAATGTCACATGTGTGGACGTCAGGGACAACTTTTTGGAGTTGCTTCTTTCCTTCTACCTTTATGTGGGCTCCAGGGATCAAATTGCCAGGTTTCCTGTTGAGCCCTCTTGACAACCTGGGAGTTCTATTCTAATTATTAATAGCCTTTTTATATAATCTTGAATTAGGCTTGTGACTGAGAGAGAAGCAAACACACATCATTGAGTAGCGGTGATGTTTGGAGACATCTCTCTCACCTCTGCATTTGTGAGCTGTTTGTGTCTAAGAACAACCCAGCTTTTGAGTGTGAGAAAAGGAAGGATAGGCAGAATGGAGTTTGCCACCAGCTGATGGCGCCAGCAGCACTCAGTACTTTCCCTCTAAAAGGACACACACACACACACACACACACACACACACACACACACACACATACAAGGTAGAAAGAAGCACTTAATGCCAGCATTGATGTCCCATTAATGTGCCTGAATCACACTGGAGCCTTTCTGTTGGGCCTTGTGACAAGGATTTACCCCCAGCTCCACCAAAGCTAATCCCCAGTATCCTGCTTGCCTGCTAGGGTGGAAATGGCCAACACTTTCCAGGCAGCTTCAGTGATCCCTCTCCATCTAGATTCTTTTAAAGCTGAAAGCCAAGTTCCATTGGGCAAGAGCCAGGAAATGTTGGCTACCTAAGCTTTCAGAGCCAGGTAGTAATGACCCTAACAAAGTTGGTTTGTGGTGTTTCACTTAGATTTGGGTTTCCTGAGGAGGATTCCTGTAAACGGTCTGGGTATATATTTTGTTTCTCTCTGCAATAACATTCTGGGACACTACTTCTCTTCAGAGTTCTCCTCTGCATGCAGTAATCATGTGCAGTGGAACAAATCACTGTATATATACTTTTGTATGGTGGGCTCTCATTGGCGGAAATTTTTAACTACCACAAACAGTAGAATATATGCTTTCTTCATATTGACATTAATCTGAGCCTTTAAGGGACTGTCACAAAATATATCTCTGGAAAAAAAGAGGATGGGATAAAAAAGTCTGGAGTTCTTATGTAATTCTATATGCTGGTCCCAGAACATGTTACTAGAAAAAAGTTTTAGGTGTTATTTTTCTTCTTGATGGATTAAATCCAAGTCAAAATGGAATGGAAGGCATTTGGTGTTTTAGAAACAAATTCTATTATTAAAAAGAAATTAGATATTGTATTTAGGGTCTCTGGAAAGGAAATGGGAAGGAAATAGCCCTGCATGTAACTTATTATTGTCAAAGTCAATATTTTCTTTTCAAAATAGTAACATAATCAATTTCAAAAATTGCTTTGAGAAAGGGATATTCACAGTGGGAACCTTTAATTGTATTATAGGTAGCAAAAATCAATTCATTTTCCTTCTTGTTTACTGTTAATTGTAACTTTTATAAGTTTGTTAGTCATAAAACTCATTTTATTTAAAAAGGTTTAGCTGCTTTCTAATCTAAACCCAGGCAGGGGTTGGAAAGATGGCTCAGTGGTTAAAAGCACAGGCTGCTCTTGCAGAGGACCTGCATGGCAGCTAACAACCATCTGTAACTCCAGTTCCAGGAGATCCAATGCCCTCTTCTGACCTCCACCATCATTTCACAACACTGGTGTACAAACATGCATGCAAGTAGTACACTCATATGTCTTCTTGGAGACGTATTTAAAAATTATAGCTTTAAGAGATTCTTCATAAGGTGATTTGTCATTTAATATTTGATGATCTTAGCTGACAGCTGTTTTCAGGGAGCTTTGTGAGGAACTTATTCCATCATGCAACTTGAGTTTTACTGGTTCTACAGCAAAAATATTCACGGGAGTTTTTTTTTTTCCTACTTGAGTATAAAAGCTGCATAGTGTTATTGTATTAAAAGCCAAGACAGGAATCTGGTTCACAGTAACATCCCATTGATTCTAGTGAGAATAAGGTCCCTTATAGGTCCATGCTCCAGGCAACTGCAGACTGGACCACATATAATTCAATTCCTAATAAAAAAATCAAACTGTATTTTGGAACATTCACAACTGAAACTTTTACATTTATGGCTTTAAACACAGACCCCTATTCTCTCCTCATTACTCATACATCAGAGGTAAAATGAAAGGGAAATGAGTGGATGGTTTGGAAATTCAAGTATGGGTGCTGCACACATGGCCTGCATTACAGGGAAGGCTGGGAAAGCCTTGTCATCACAACCAGCCACACCTCCCTTACTCCCAAGATGAAGAAGAGAGGACCTGAATGGAGAGTTTTCATTATAGTCATGCTTTTAGCAGAGGTCCCAAGTTTAAGACAAATTTGACTTACTGTTTTCCAAATCTCTATAAGGTATGCAACTTCAGGGTGTTTCTCAATGAGACATGCAATTGGACAACACCAGGCCACTAATCCCAAAGAACCACCCTGGGGAAGTAGACAGGAACGAGAAGCAAAGAATCAGTAACAGCTGCATCAGGCATACAACAGACATTGAACATATCTGTAAAAATTCATCTTCTTACAATTTTGGACATCAAAAATTCATGTCATGAAGACAATTTTTCTTTTTCTAAGGGAAAATACTGTCATGAACTCCCTGTCCTATGTAAAGTATAAATCTCAATGGTAGATACAATTTTCACAAACATGAGAATTTGTCTGATTTCTGTCTCTTCCTTACCACTGGGTATCTGTTTAAATGTAAATAAGGTAATCAGACAGTCATCATAATCTTCATTTCTCGAAGACTATTCTTATGTAGATTTTTGGAAACTACAGCTCTACATAGCTGATTAAAAATCTGTACATAAATGAACATTTTTGTACTAAAACAAACCTGCTAACCTATGTACATTTCCTTTTTCTGTTTATAAAAATGGGTATAATAGGGTCAGGGAATGAGTTATTTTAGGTTATCTATTAATTTTAAAGTGAATGCCCAGTTTTGTACCTGTTGATTTTGTGATGTGCTTCTTCTGATGGTGACTTGAATTCAGGGTGTAAACAGGCCAGAGACCCTGCTGCTAACTGCAACCTCCCTCTCTCTTCATCTTCTTGTGCAGTAAAGCTCTAAGTGTACAAGTAAACATTTGGACACAAGGCCTTACTATACATAGCAAACAGCTGATACTTGAAGCATAGGTATAAAATTCTAAGGCCCATTTCAGAGTATGTTTCAAGTTCAAAGGATCTTAGTGGATTCAAAACTGTCATAAGCTTTGTCAAAAGCAGGTAAAATGTACAGTTTTACAAATGAGATGCAAATATTAATATTTTAAATACATAATTGCTGGGTGTGGTGAAACACACCTTTAATCCCAACACTTAGGAGGCAGAGGCAGGTGTAACTCTGTAAGATCGAGACCAGCATGTTCTAAACAGCAAGTTTCAGGCCAACTGGGGATATAGGGAGATCTAGTCTCAAAAAAGCAAAAATACAATACAATAAAATATACAACTAAGTCCTCTGCCCAATTCAGTTGCTGTATGTTCTTATTTAAATTCAAGGTGTCCTTGTACCATGGGCTCTCTTTACACAGAAATTTACAGTGAAAGTAAGTAACATTTAACTTTTTTCTCTAAGTTTTATAAAAAAATGGTTATTTTAATGTTTTTTTATTGGAGTTTTGTGTTCAGGCATCTCTAACTCACGGTTAGTAGGCCATGTTTTAATAATATCAGCCAACCTTTTTCAAATAAAATTTTTACACCTTTTTTACTGCTCGTTCCATGTTAAACCCAGAATCTATTCAGTGGGCTTATATTGATAAACTCAGTATGACCATTTTATATTCTTCCACCTTATCCACACAACCCTTAAAATCACATTCCACACATATTCCTTAGGCTTACTGCGGATATGAATCGCAAACATCAGATAAATGTCTTTGTCGTATATCCACATCTGTGGACCAACTTTCTAACTTCACCTTTGAGGGGCTTGCTTTTAGCTTCCATCTGGTTATAAGTCTAGAGCAACATTGTTGGTCCCTGAGGGAATTATCTCCCACTGGGAGGGGGGAATTAGTTTCTTCAGGCAAGGGTGGGTGGAGGAGGGATCTGCAGTGGTTGGTTCTTTGCTGAAGGTGGAGAGATTATATTCCTCGATTAAAGAAAATGCCCTCAGATCACGAGTTCAATCCTCATCATCATGGTTCGTCCACATCTCCATCCAGTTTCAGGGTTCCACCTTTCCCAACAGTGCCTCTCACTTAACTGGACACTTTCATCGTGCTGGGAATTAAATTGCATTGATAAATCAGCAACGTATTATAGAGGCTCAGCTTGGATTTTTCTGCATCTTTAGGCTCTTTGGCTGCTGGAGAGAAGAATTCTCTTCCAGAGCACACTTGGAAACTTTAAACTGTTGATTTCGAATCCTGGACTGGTCTATTTTTATTCCGAGCTCTTATATTTCCTTATCCATGAGATGCTAGGAGCAAAAAGCAACATCTATATTTTCCCTTATTTAACACGCAATGGTTGCTGAAGTTTATATATAGATCGACTATATTCCTGCTTCTCCACAAGAGTGAGTTAGGTGAGTCAAAAGTGATATATCATCATATTACAGTCAAAGTCTGCACAAGGATGCTCACCTCTCTCTTCTGCCACATAGGAAGCCTTTGCGTAATCTCTAGCTTCATTGATTGGAGAGCTGGCTCCAGAGATACCAAGCACACTAAAGAATTCATCTCTTTCAATTCTGTTTCGCAGAACCACTTCTGGTACCAATATGTGTGATTGTCAGGTTCTCTAAAGAAACAGAAGTAACAGGACAATAATATAGCTATATACAATATTATTGATTTGCTCACTTTGACAGAGTCTCAAGGAGTCAACTGTAGCTGCAACCACAGCTGGAAAGGCTGAGAACCAGTGAACGGCTGTCGTGCATGCTGGTGTTCATAGTCCAAATCAGTAGCTGAGGCCGAGATGGATCCAGGAGATTGCCAGTTGTCAGTACATAGCTGGTGGACTGAAAGGTTTGATCACAGGCAGCAAGAAATATCACCAGATGAGAGAGGCATAGCATCAGGAAAAAGAGGGACCAGCTATCTCTGCCTGTGGCCTTAAATACTGGCCTGCCAGGCAGAAGATAAGCCACATTTAGGAGTGGAGGGCTATCCGGTGGGGTGGCGGGTCATCAGACAGACCCCATTGTCATAAAAAGTCAGTTGCACCAGGATTAACCATCAATAAGGCAACGGAATAATTCGTTTTTTCTTTCATTTTTAGTAATATAATACACGATTGTATTCATCAATCTTCTAATGTAACTGTAGGGAATATAAAAGTAATTTAATTTGCTTTACCTGCATATAAACTCTTTAGTTAAAAACTGAATCCCTAAACTGTTTTGGAATTAACCTATAGTTTATTTCCTGATGTCATAATTTGGTACAGTATATGTGGTGTGTAATATGGCATATTTTGGAGCCAGTACCACATTGATAGGAAAGACAGTAAAAAAAGCTGGATCAAAGAACGGACTAAACAGTAAACTCTGGCAAACAGTCAACTTCTTCATTGAAAAATTTTAAAATACTGAGAAAAAGATACAAGACATACTGGCAGAATCCATGAGCTCCGGCCATGGGGAGCAAGGAAGGAAATGGGTCTCGATTTGATTAAGAAATTTTGTAATGACG